>CM074299.1:11077137-11082137 GCA_037194245.1 Opsariichthys bidens
ATTATTAGGGCCCAAGCCCAGAATGGGTGAAGGGCCCTATTGTTTTTCTAAGGATTATTATTATTATTATTATTATTTTTATTTTTTTTCAACCGTTCGGGGCTTTTTGGGGCCCTTAACATGCTCAAAAACTCTTGAAACTTTGCACACGCATTGGAACCTGCGGCCATTAGGACGTGACAGAGATTGGGACCCGGGCGTGGCAGGGGGCTCGACAGCGCCCCCTTGAATGGGGTCCGAAAACTTGGTCCATATATCAAACACGCTTGCACATATTGGTATGAAACTCGGTACACATATAGACCTTATCGGGCCTGACAACTTTCGTGCTCTAAGTTGTTCGCCGCCTCAACAGGAAGTGAGCTATTATGGGTTGTTTGAAAAGCACATGCTCTGGAATTTGATATACTCCTAGGCGCTTAATCCGATCACCACCAAACTCGGTCAGCATGAAGACAAGACATTGATGACGCAAAATTGCCAGGGGATTTTTGATATCTCAAACGGTTTGCCCGTGGCGAGGCAACGAATTTATGGCGAGAAAACAGAAACAGGAAGTGTGTTATAACGTCTGCATACATTCATTGTTTTTTATGAAACTTCACCTGTGTGTTCGTTGTAGGAGGCCGAGTACATGGATGTGACTATTGTGAGTCAAAGATATAGCGCCACCAATTGGCAGCAGGAAATGTGTCACTTTCAAAATGCTTTGAGATCACCCTCTTATTTTTACCCGATTTGCTTCAAACTTCACCAGAACAATGTCAAGACATGGCGAATGTAGACCTGTAAAAAGATCTTATATATTGGAAACACTGTTGTCATAGCAATAGATCAAAGTGTCAGATCAAAATATTTGTTTTAGATGGTTTTGAGACTCTGGGCATCTTTCAAATTGGATGAAACTCAGGCACTTTTGGGGCCCTTAACATGCTCAAAAACTCTTGAAACATTTCACACATATTGGAACAGACGGCCATTAGGAAATCACAGAGGCTGGGACCCGGGCGTGGCAGGGGGGCTCGACAGCGCCCCCTTGAATGGGGTCCGAAAACTTGGTCCATATATCAAACACGCTTGCACATATTGGTATGAAACTCGATACACATATAGACCTTATCAGGCCTGACAAATTTCGTGCTCTAAGTTGTTCGCCGCCTCAACAGGAAGTGAGCTATTATGGGTTGTTTGAAAAATGCATGCTCTGGAATTTGATATACTCCTCCTAGGCACTTAATCCGATCACCACCAAACTCGGTCAGCATGAAGTCAAGACATTGATGACGCAAAATTGCCAGGGGATTTTTGATATCTCACACGGTTTGCCCGTGGCGAGGCAACGAATTTATGGCGAGAAAAGAGAAACAGGAAGTGTGTTATAACGTCTGCATACATTTATTGATTTTTATGAAACTTTACCTGTGTGTTCGTTGTAGAAGGCCGAGTACATGGATGTGAATATTATGAGTCAAAGATATAGCGCCACCAATTGGCAGCAGGAAATGTGTCACTTTCAAAATGCTTTGAGATCACCCTCTTATTTTTATCCGATTTGCTTCAAACTTCTTCATTATAATATCAAAACATTTCAGATGTAGACATATGAATATCTTTGAGATATCTTAAATATTGTTGCCATGGCAAGACGTCAAACTTTAATAATATTCTTGGGTGTTTTTGAGGCTCTTAACAAACACGGTCTCGTGGCTCCCTCTAGTGGACAGCTTTGTGTACTTTCTGTTCAATCATAGAAGCAACGCCCCTTGTTTCACAGTTTGGTGATGTCTGTGAATGATCACGAACTCATTTGTGTTTTTTAAACTTATAAGTTAAACTATTCCAGCGATTACACAAGATTTAATCACAAGAATGTAATAAAAAGCTTAATTTTAGTTTAGAAGGTGTTCTGTGACAATTATAGACGTGCCGCGTCTGAGAACCTTACCTTCCCGAGGCTCGTTCTTTCTCGCGTCTTTCAGAATCTTGTCATGCCTTTTTAATGTTCCTTTCAATTCTTTGAAATTGAAGTTTGAATTTGTATGTGTATGACTGTGTTAATGTGTTGACGCTGTGTGGCATCTGTGCAAACTTCGTTTCCTAATGGATTAAACAAAGAGCCGCGCGTCATTTCTCTCTAAGCAGTGATCGTGACCGCGTGAAAGCCACTTGATTTTAAGTGTTTTTAAACCTTATTCTTTAAATCATTCAAGCGATTAGACGAGATTCGATCACAAGAACATAGAAAATCTTCCAAACTGTAAAAGAAGCTTTTTAATGTCACAAAAAGAGACGCGCAGCGTCTCCTAATAATGATCGCGCCCAGTTATACAAAGAACGACATCCATGCAGGGATTTAAAAAAATAAAACTAAAATATAAACTTCTGCAAATAACTAATAATAAACTTCTGCACATGATGACAACATACTGATGATGCTAAATTGCGAACGATTATAGTGTATCTCAAATTGTGTTGCCGTGGCGAAGGTTTAAATTAAGAACAAAAAGGGAATTTGGAAGTTGTCAATCATTCATGAATAATTGAAATATACACACGTAATTTCTATATTTAATAGCCATTCCATTCCAGCGATTCTACAGATCGCGAGCCGTTTTTTTTGACAGTTTGATGATTTCTGTGAGTGACCACGAAATCATTTACGTGTTTTTTAACCTGGTTCATTCCAGCGATTCCATTCCAGCGATTACACAACATATAATCACAACAATGAATTAAAGAGCTTCAATTAGAATTTAGAAGATTTCTGTCACGTAAAGAGACGGGCAGCGTCTCCTAATAATGATCGCGCACGTTATACATAGAACGACATCCATGCAGGGATTTAAAAAAATAAAACTAAAATATAAACTTCTGCAAATAAATTGTATTTGGATCGTTATCGTTTATATTACATTCGTGCTCTCCTCATACATTGCACGCACACACATTCAGACAGTTCACGAGCTCTCACAGTTCTCTGTGTTTTAGTCTGACAGGTTTAACCCTTTCATTGCTGTCTCCTTTTTTCTGAATTATATGATCGGAAATTTCAATAAAAATGAAGGCATAGAACCAATTCAGTTGTCGTGCACTGACTATATGGTTCTATATAACTAGTTTAATAATATGGTTAAAAATAACGTAAAATACCTTAAGATAAATTCAAAGGAACCTGGATGAATTTAAAATGATTTTACTATATTTCAGATCAATATACTTGTTTTCTTCAAAATATATCTTCTGAATATCTCCGCCCCCCCCCCCCCCCCTCTCTCTCTCTGAGGGTCTTCCAGGTTTAACCCTTTCATTGCTGTCTCCTTTTGTCTGCATTAAAGGATAGGAAATCTCTTAGCCCTTCTCTTCTATAAATTTGTATAAAGAAATAAAGGCAAAGAACCAGTTCATTTGTATTTCACTGACTATTTAGTTTTATATAATTAGTTCAACAATATAATAAGATAAATTCAGCTGAATATATAACACTTTGAACTGCTAATGATTAGTTTGCTATGATATGATCGCTTTTAGTTAGTATTATATTGAATAATCTGACTCAACTAACTGGTCAGTCTCCAACTGGAGACACCGTTTAAATTCATTTTGCCCACCGTGCCCAGTTGTCCTTAAACCACCGAGGTGGCGGTGCCACCGGCTTGGGCCCGCACATTGCTGCTAGCAGCTATATTTATTATTATTTTTATTTTTTTTCAACCGTTCGGGGCTTTTTGGGGCCCTTAACATGCTCAAAAACTCTTGAAACTTTGCACACGCATTGGAACCTGCGGCCATTAGGGCGTCACAGAGGCTGGGACCCGGGCGTGGCAGGGGGGCTCGACAGCGCCCCCTTGAATGGGGTCCGAAAACTTGGTCCATATATCAAACACGCTTGCAGATATTGGTATGAAACTAGGTACACATGAAGATCTTATCGGGCCTGACAACTTTCGTGCTCTAAGTTGTTCGCCGCCTCAACAGGAAGTGAGCTATTATGGGTTGTTTGAAAAGCGCATGCTCTGGAATTTGATATACTCCTCCTAGGCGCTTAATCCGATCACCACCAAACTCGGTCAGCATGAACTCAAGACATTGATGACACATAATTGCCAGCGGATTTTTGATATCTCAAACGGTTTGCCCGTGGCGAGGCAACGAATTTATGGCGAGAAAACAGAAACAGGAAGTGTGTTTTAATGTCTGCATACATTAATTGATTTTTATGAAACTTCACCTGTGTGTTCGTTGTAGGAGGCCGAGCACATGGATGTGACTATTGTGAGTCAAAGATATAGCGCCACCAACTGGCAGCAGGAAGTGTGTCACTTTCAAAATGGTTTGAGATCACTCTCTTATTTTTACCCGATTTGCTTCAAACTTCTTCATTATAATGTCAAAACATTTCAGATGAAGACTTGTGAATGTCTTTGTGATTTCTTAAATATTGTTGCCATGGCAAGACGTCAAACTTTAATAATATTCTTGGGTGTTTTTGAGGCTCTTAACATGTTTCAAATTGCATGAAACTCGACACATACATCAATATTGTGGACCAGTGGACATGAGTAAAGCCATAAAAATGGGCGTGGAGGAGGGGCTCTATAGCGCCATCTTTTGACAAAAGTTGGGGGGTTAGTTTAACCTACAGTCACCAAACTCAGTACACATATTGTGCTCATTAAGCCGGACAACTTTCTAATTCATAGTCATTATCTCTGACCAACAGGAAGTCAGATATTTTGGTTTGAATGTGGATATTTTGAATAATCAAGCTCTGCAGTTTTAGCTATTACTCTTAGGGTATTCATGCTATAGACACCAAACTTTCTGAATATGATGAAAATATACTGAAAATGATAAATTGCAAACGATTATAGTATATCTGGAATTGTGTTGCCATGGCGAAGGTTTAAATTAAGAAAAAAAAATATGGTCATATTTGAATGATCACAGAATGAGCACTAGAGGGCAGCAAATACCTATTTTTAACCTGGGTTGAGAAGACA
>CM074299.1:11087137-11217137 GCA_037194245.1 Opsariichthys bidens
TGATTGCACACTTGCAAACTATTCTAACTCAAACTTTCCAACTTGCATATTTAGATAAAGATTAAATAGAGTTGTCTGAAGCTTAGCGGTGGTGAAATTGTCTTGTTGCCGTTTATAGCCTACCATTTGTATTTAGGCTTCAAAATTCATAAAATTTGTTCATTTATGAAGATTATCTTGATGAATAAAACATAAGAATCAAAAACGTGTTGGTCTCACAGCTTATTTTCTGCAAAAATTGGAAATATTTGGAAATGGAATGGAAAAACCCTATTGTCTTTTTTGTAGAAAGAATCAAGGTAATGCTAATTTCACCTTTCACCAAAAAATGCATCGTCAGAGACGCACTATATTTTGTCATCGTTTACTCGCCTTCATTTTCAGTGTCCATGCACACTATAGTCTAAGACTTTTGAGCTCTATCTCATTTGCACTGCCCAATATTCAAAGTTGGTACTTCATGATCAGTTAAGAGACGTTATGGGCTAGTGCTAATAAGATTTTAAACCTGTTTTGGAGGGCAAGATTTATCAGTGAGTGATGCCTTTTTGCTCACTTCCTCCAACAAAGCTATCATTTTTGGGTGAACCACTCCTTAAATTCTTTACAACATCCTTTCCCATTCAAATGCAGGGAAAACACATTCCGTAGACACTTTAAAGAGGCCACAGTATCATAAATTTATTAGCCATATACCCAAGCAGTTAAAGTCTCAGTGAAGGCAGTTACACACACTTTGGTTTTGTGTGCCTCTGAGAGACAGCACAGTGAATCATGCTTCATCTGACTTGTATATGTGTTTAGTGTGCATGTGCTTGTGTGTGTGTGTGTGTGTGTGTGTGTAATGAATGGGTGTAGTTTTGATGGCATGGCTGTTAGTCATGATGAGCAGATCAATACTGCATATCTTTATCCCACACACACTTGCTTTCTATTCTTTCTGTAGAAGAGGGGTGATACAGATGGGATGCTAGATGGAGGGGCGGTGAGAGGGCCAAGCTGTCGGATCGATATTCCAGCTGTGCATGGACTCTGTGTTTTTGAATTCACATTCACTGAGCCCTATATCTGTACATCCCAGGTCTCAAATGATCAAAACAAAGCATGTTTCATGTGTTACTTCTTTCAGTGTTTGAGTTGATCTTTGAGATCCTCATGTGATATGTAGGATAAATCAACCAATTTGTTCGAATTACATCAAGAACGTGAATCTTTAATGATCATCTTCCATTTTGCCAACTGATTACAATGAGTTCTTTAGTGTTTCACATTCACAAGTTTTAGCCATCTCACATTTCGCCAAATCAAATTTATCGGCTCCAGAGTTTTTGCATAATTAACAATTAATTGTGGAATATAATGAGAAATCATGTCTCTACTTCCTCTTGGTCTTCAGGCTAATTTTTCTGTTTCTGTCTCATTTTCTGTTGTGTTTCTGGCTCACTGTCTTTTTCTGTTGGCTGCTGTCTCTGATTCTATTATTTGCATTTTTGTTCTGTTTTCTACATTTTCCTTTCACTCTCCGCTCACTAAAGTGTCTGAGGAGAGTGAACCTACGGAAGAGCCACCCAAGTACAGTAAGTGTGTATGTGTGTGTGTGAGCCTGTGGAAGAGTGAGATTTTTCTGCATGTGGCCCCTCCCTCACAACACAAGTCCCCCCCACCCCCATTGGATGTTTAAAAGAAGCTGCTAGAGACAATCCGTGCAATCTTCAAAGAGTAATACTCAGTAGCACACTGTTGAAACCTAGTGAGCTGCCTTGCTGTCTACTTCCCTAAATAGACAACTGCCTTCTTAGACAACATCTCAACTAAAACTGAAACATCTCATATATACACACGGCCATTCAAAAGTTTGGGCTCGGTATGAATTTAATGCTTTTATTCAATTTAAAAATGACAGTAAAGACATTTATAATAGATTAAGCAGTACAACTGTTTTCAACATTGAGAATAAATATCTTTTGAGCACCAAATCAGCATATTAGAATGTTTTCTGAAGGATTAATGTGACACTAAAGACTGGAGTAATGACTAATGAAAATTTAGAATTGCCACAACAGAAATAAGTTACATCTATTTTAAGTTGTAATGTTTCACAATAATACTGTTTTTACTGTATTTTTGATCAAATAACCACAGCATTGGTGAGCATAGGGGAATTCTTTCACAAACATTAAACAATCTTACTGACCCCAAACTTTCTGAACATTCTGGAATTACCTTTTCTACTAAAACATGTAACTTTGCCTTAGGTTGACCAAAAGGTGTCACTTTTGCCATTCCATTGTACTATATACAAGGTTGGGCCATAGTTAATGCATGTATAACCTGTAGTAGTGCTGTACTGTGTTGTCACTTTAACTTTCTAGTAAAATTACAGTCATCTATATGTGTGAGTGTATAAGGCAGTCACATGCTGGTTTAGCTGTATGCATCTGGGTTTGCTGTTTGTGTGAATAGGGATCTTTTCCTGTAGATTAACCCCGCTCCTGTGTTTTTCGTGCTGGTATCCAGACAGCCGTGTTAATTAGTGCACAAGACAATTATGCACTTCTCTCCGGAGACCTGCGTTTACTTCTCTTAATCTGGTGTCTTAAATAATTAAACTTGTATTGAAACCCCCTGCTTTCCATCTGCTCCTCTCCTCATTTCTGAGATCTGAAGAGGTTGCTGTGTAATCTGTTAGTCACTGACCTCTGCCTTGTCTCTTTTGTTTTGTTGCTTTTAAAAGCCATAGGAATGTAAAAGACTATATCAGAATTATTTTATATCCTTTCTGAAATCTCCATGCATGGTAAGCTAAATATGTACAGTTGAAACTGTGTGTGTGCACAGGACAGTGAGAAGTGTGACCCCATTTACCACAGTCATCACAGCTGTGTGGCTCTAATCTCATTCTTCACAGCAGTCTTGCCAAAGACCAATCCCTTTACTCACTCAGCATGACCATTACACTCTCATTGGCTGTGCCTCAAAATCTAATGAGCTACAAAGACAGTATTTTGGACATTTGTAGTAATGTTCAAATGAATCTACCCGCCTAGACAGCTTGTTGTTGAAATTGAAGCCAACTACATAGATAGTGTTTTGGGGCGTCATAGACATTTTCAAATTGATGTAAAGCAATTTCCTGGTTGTATTCGCAACGAAAGTAGGAACTCTGAAATGACGTAAGCTGCGTTCAACGACATCAGTAACTCTGTAGTCTAAATGTTGTGAAGTGCCTGGATCCCTGTTTACCATGTTTATGGAGTTCTTTTGTGGAGTAAGTATATGAAAACTGGTACTGGTGTTTCATGTGGCATCTGTTCAGCAAATCAACATAGACTTACGTCACCGGTAGTTCCTATTGAGCTGGGTTAGAACCTACTAGGAAGGAAGGAAATGATTTAGTCCCCTCAAAAGCCATACCTGTAGCTGAAATTGTTCCCAGTTCCTGTGATGCGAATGCACCGAAAAGTGGGTACTTCCGCCAATAGTTATAGGAACTAAGATATTGTTACCCCTGTTCAAAAGCCCCTATAGTCCTGCTCACATTGAAGCAACCTATCTTAGACAATGTTTTTGGGCATCATATACATGTTTAAATCAAAGCTACTTTACCTTCGCAGCATGTTTTGAGCATTATGGCCATTTGAAAGTGTGCCATTTTCCATTCGGCACAAATTACATCACTCTTCTTCTCTATTGTCAACAATCAAACATATTTACACAGTGCCATCCTGCTCATCATCTGACCCCAAGAGGTCAACTTATCACAGAACCCCATAGGTCCTCGTTAAATAAGTCTTTCAGGTGGCTTTGCTCTTTAATTATTCAGTGTTTTCTGTTCAGTTGTGTTTACGATGTAATGCTAGTTTCTTTCCCACATGTGATTGACAGTAATGATGAAAAATGAAGTGCAGGCTAATGTGTTTCCACTGCTGTAGCCCATTAGTCTGCTTCAAGCTCTGTGTCAGTTCTGTGACTGTGTTGTTCACACTGGGGTTTTTTGACATGGTTTTCTGCATGCATGTTGGGTGTGGTAATAAAGTGTGATGATGATGATTTTCAGCTCGACGAGAAGAGGAGGATCTGGAGGAGAAGAAATCCATCAAAAAGAGAGTCAAAGAATTGAAAGTGCTGGATCCGAAGATAGCACAGAACCTCTGTGAGTATCTTTTGCAGATTTATATATTTATTCATTTTATTTAAACATTATCTTTTGTAAAGGGACTAAACAAACTTGAGGTTTTTTTTTTTCTCAAAAGCGCAGTCATCGGACACACATACAACCCATCTGACATTAAGCAACAATGACAAAGATAGTGAAGATGAGCCATAAAAATATCGTAATGTTTTCAGTAGCACTTTATTTTACAGTATGTGCACTTTCTTTGTACATATATAGTAATTATGTTGTACATACTGGTAAAAGAGTGGTAACACAAGGTACTGACCTAACATGTATGTACATGAAAACTAATAAGAAACACTACTGTACTTGGCTTGCTTGCACATTAACTAACTGGTATATTCACTAGTATGTTCATAGTAAGCACATGGAAATAGGTCTGTACAATAAAGTGCACCTTGTACATATAAGTACTAGATAGTTACCGTGTAAATACCATTAGTAAGTACAGTAATGTGTCTTACTAGTTACCATAATTAAGTGCCTGTTATTACCTACACTTGTCTGTAAGTACTACATAGTTACTGTGTAAATACCATTAGTAAGAACAGTAATGTGTCTGTTAGTTACCATATACGGACACTATAAGTAAGTACGGTTATTACCCCACACATGTCTATAGGTACAAAGTAGTTACCATATGTACCAATGGAAAGTACAGCAGTGTTTCTTGTTAGTTTCCATGTACGTACATGTCAGGTTAGTGCCTTGTGTTACCACTCTTTTACCAGTAAGTACAACATAATTACTATATACGTACCAGGAAAGTACACAAACTGTAAAATAAAGTGCTACCAATGTGTCAAACTTTGTTTCCAAGCATTTTTGTTCTAAAAACAATATTAAAATTGTTTCCCCTCCTGCTCTTTCTGTGAAGAAAGGTGTGGGAGTCAAAACAGGTTTTCAGGTGTCCTTTTTTCCCTTGAATTCTTCCTACTCTTTTTCTCTCAGAACCTTGGGGTACACAATAACACCTGTCTTCTGCTGTTGTATACAACGTCTTGTGTATCTCTCTCTTCCTCTTTTGCACATACCTCGCCTTGCACCTGTTTTTCAGATTCAGCTCCCCCCCCCTTCTTTCTCTGTCTTTCATTTGCATGTATTCAAGCTGATTCATTTGTCTGAGTGTTTGAGTCCGTAATGAGAGAGGAATGGATAAATGAAATGTTTCTGTCCCAGCTGAACACCCTGGCAGTCAGATCATTGTCCCTCACCCTTTTTAGCTCTTCTGTGATTCTCTTACTCATTTTCTCACCTTTCCTTTATTGTCGAGTATTTGTGACAGTTGCAGGCAGAGGTGAAAACCCTACTGCATTGATATATGAATGTTATCTTGATACTGCTGAAGTTCTCGTCTGGCCCTCATCTCGTCTAGTTGAAGTGTGGTTGAAATGCAGAAGACTTCAAGCTCATTCTTTTTATCAGATATTATCAGCATGCAGTAAACACACAAACATTTTAAACAGAGTGTTTGTGGCCTGTTGATGAATTACTGCAGCGAGCTTTTGATGAAAACTCTCTCTTTCTCCCCCTCTCCCTCAGCCATTTTCCTGGGGTCGTTCCGAATGCCCTATGAGGAGATCAGGAAAATGATTTTAGAGGTGGACGAGGATCAGTTGACTGAGCCCATGATCCAGGTAACATCACCTCTCATCACCATTCATGACCTTTAAAGCATGCCCATGTTCAGAGAGGACAGCCACAAACATGAGGAATTCAGGGTACATTTATCAACCATTTTTCGTTTGTCCCGAGCTGTTATAGGGTACTTGTATAACTTGTATACACAATAACATTTACAATTATTCGTTTAGCAGACGTTTTCATACAAAGCGACTTAGAAAAGAGAAATACAACAAGCAATTCATCTTTAGGTGGCAGTTACATGAGAAGTTTTAGCAATACAAAGTTTCAGACTCTGTCTTCTGAATACTAAAAGTTAAAAGTTCAGTTATGTACATGTTTTCAAATTCATTATGAACCGAACTGTTCTACAACGCCCAAAACACCGGATCATTTGCAGCACTTCGCTCTATAACACACAGTGCAAAAAGGCTATACTTATTTAAATAAATTATAGCCTTTTGAATTGGTAAACTCACTAAGCTATATTGCACTCTTGACAAACAGTTAGTAGTGTAAATTAAAGAAAATTCAAAGTGATATAACAGACATTTGCACAGCTGTGTTGGTGTGGCCACTCTTTACTTTAGTTCTGCAATAATGCTGCGATATTCAAGGTCAGCTGTAAACAACTTAGTTGCACATTGCTTGCATGTACATCAGAACTAATTTGCTGTCATTATAAGCAAGGCTGCATCACTAGATATACTCCATAGATATACTGTACGGCAGCATAGAATCTCTACTGGTTGACTGTTGCATTGTTTAAATTCATATATTTAATATTGGTTTTATAAATACATTAAACATAGCTCTTTGATTTTTTTTTTTTTTTTTTTTTATCATTCACCATTGATGTCAGGTTCAAGTTTATGTATTCTTCAGTAGCTCCGTGCACAGCAGGTTCTCATTCACGATTATAGTTTTAAAATATCCACTATTTCAGATCCATAACAGAGCATTGTTATTTTATACTACTTACCACTTAAAAGCAGCCCCATATTTCTCTTAATGACTGGGATAGGAACAACAGAAATAGCTCTGTGCATCTGTGCTTTATATTTCATTATGGTGGTGATATAGATGAACGTAACCATCCATCTATTAGGTTCATGTTCATGTGCACTAATGAAGTGGCTATTTGGAGATGAGCTAGACTGGTTCATCTGGGAGTATATGAAGCTTTAAAGTTTGTTTCTACAGTCAGTGACTCAAGAGCAGGTTCTTTATTTGCAGACTCTCCAAATAAAACATTTTTGAACCTCCACAGATAAGCAGTTAATTAAAAGTGGATTTATATTGTAGCACTTTATGTCAATTCCTTTGATTTACGGATTCTTCTTAGAAAAATAACAAGATTGCGATACGTTAATAAATGAGAATTGCTGGATATCCATATAAATCTGGGATTTAATGATATCACGGAGAATGACGGTACATGAGAGGTTGAGAGAACACACGCTTTGGATAGAAATGTTTCACTTGATTGTATGCATAAAGATGATTAAATTGCTGCTTAAACCATGTTTTTATTTAATTTTTTTTAGCATTTACCTTTTATAAGATGGATTTAGTTGAGATTGACAGCAGCTATTTGAGAGAAAGAGACCTGGAATGGTACAACGTAATATCACAGGCCTACCGATGCTTTGACATAAAACCATGAATTATAATGAAGATGTGTTAGCCTAATGGTGGGAATTCCTTTCAACTCATTTCCAACTTTCTTTGAAAAGTGCAATAGAATGTCATTTAATGTTCGACTTTCAATGTGGAGTCTCATGTATAAATATGTAGCTCTACCATTTGGCCAATGTCAGTAAAATAACAAATTTAAATTAAACCAAAATCAGTGGTGCATAAAATGTATTATATTATATTATATTAAATCTGTATTATCAGTATTATATCTGCTAATGTACATGTTGCAGGCTAATTTCCAGCCAGGGCCGACCCATGAACTGGAAGGTTACCGAGACCACAAGTGCCGTTTTGCCCTTGAGCAAGATGCTTAACCCTAGAATGCACCAGGGAGATATATCGTCCCTTCAATTAGTCTAGTGTGTCATTAATTGCCAGTGAGTCGATTTAGATGAGAAGCTCCACTAAATGGCTAGAAACTGGAACTAAACCAGCAACAATTAGATTGCAGGTTAAAGTTGAACTTCTAATTAAATGAATGGAGCACATACTCTTTGTAATAGTTCTTTGTCTTGTTCTTCCCTCCAGAATCTTGTAAAGCACCTGCCTGAACAGGAGCAGCTGAACGCACTGGTCAAGTACAAGAGCGAATATGACAACCTCTCTGAGCCGGAGCAGTTTGGAGTAGTGGTACTTCCATGCGCAAACACGCATACCATCTGTCTTGCTGCCACTGTATTCCCAAATCTAAACGGCTCTCATATCAATTTACCGTTCAGTGTGGTTGCACAACAAGTTAGAAGTCATCAATCACTCTTTATTTAAACTTTTCTCAGATCGATGTTGGGTCCGCCCCTCTACACAAGATTTAATCTCTTAAATTGAAACTGATATCATCTTCTTGTCACAAACAAACCAACTACGTATTGTACATCTTAAGAAGTTTGTTTCTCCGAATGTCATTTAGACAAGCCACCTCTGAAGTTGTGAAATCAATTTTCTCACTTTTTTCAAATTTCTGCTGAGATGTGTGAACTTCAGGTTTAAAACGTTGTCAGAGTTGGAGTCATGTGACATTCCACTCGAATTTGTCACGGTTTAAGTACAGGCTGCTCACTGCTTAATAATTAATCAATCCGTCAGTTCAGTTGGCAAGGGCACACTTCAGCAACTGACCCTGTTAGAGATCCAAAATTAATTATCAGCGTTTGCATGCATGCTTACACCAAGCTTCTAACTTGTCTTAAGCCGGATTTGCTTGTTTGAGACAAATTTTGCAAATCCTGAAGATTCCTCTGGTCCTAGGCTAAAATCTGTAGTCTTTGATCACTAGTTTGACATGTTCATCCACAGTTGATTAATGACCATTGTGATTAAATATCAACTCTGATGCAATCCTGGTAGTGTTAGAAATTTTGGCACAGTCCACCTCTAGCTCTACACATTTTTAATACAAGCTATGATCAAAATGAACGCTAGAGATTGTTTTTCTTTGCTAGCCACCATTTTAGTCCCACGTATAATACTCAGTCTTCAATTGATGTAAGACTCCAGACGAGTCATCTTGTGTGTGTCCGTTTTTAACGCATCTTGACTTTCTTACAGTCTGATATTAACTGAGACTCTGCAGTGTGACATGGCTTACAGCTGGGATCTTGTTTGTACTGTCTGACAAGCAACAGTCATAAAGGACTACTATAAATCGTACAGTGTATACCCGGCTTTAGGCTGATTACACTTGACTTTTTAAGGCACACTGGGATGCTGGAACAAGAGAAGGGGGACTTGCATTTGTGAGAAATAAAGCGGAAGTGAAAGAAAGGCACAAGAGAGTTGCTTCATGCAACAGTGTGGCAAGTCATTGTGTTTGGGGTGTTTATGTAATGAGGGCTAAGGAGCTGCAGTTTATGCATGCGTGGGCAGCAGGAAATGATGCATTTGCAGTTCAGAGAACTATTCAGTTCAAAGGGAATTCTTAATCTTCCATAGTGCCATTGCAAGCAGTTTTGCACTCTTTGTTCTTTTCTGGAGCCAGAACTTTGAACCCTTTGTTTGCATCCTGCTAAGTGGACCATAACATATAGCATGTAACTAACTACCAGGGCCTTGAGATCATATTGGGTGATGTGTGCAAGCGTGCGCACGTGGTACTTTTACTCACATAGGTGACTCGTCTGTTTCAGCCATCTGCTTTGTTACTTTAAATAAACGCTTTAAATGGCTGCATGCATGTATTTTTAGATTCTGATAAACTGTTTCGCTTTAGTCAGGTGAAGCTGAGCGTAAAGAATTACACCTCTTACAGGAAAACTCTCTGAGAAGAGGAATATGCTGTTGCCATAGCAACACTATGCCCCCCCCCCCCACCCCCATCAGGTCTTAGTTCAAGGTGCACAAAAAGAAAAAGTTTAAATCAGGCAAACTAACTCAGCCAGACAATAGAGGCAGAAAGATGAAACAGGTGTGTGTGTGTGTGTGTGTGTCCCGTTTCCCATTGAGTCTTCCAGCAGGCATTATACACTAGAGACGGAGTGAGTGTGTTCAGGGTCTGCTGGGACACACACACATTGAAACGCTTCTGTTGTTCGGCAGGCTCTCTGGGTGGTTGTGTGAAATGATGATTTAGCTTCCTGATAAAGAATAATACTTGAAACACTTGAAAAGTTGTTCCCCTCTGAATACCGTCACACGCTGAGTGGCAGGCACCGACGGTGTTACCTCCATTCCAGTTTGCAGGTGCAATTGAATTTGGACTTTAAAGAGTGATTTAAATGTCTGTGGAGTAAAGTTTAGCTGGTATCATGTCACTTTCCCTATGGGTGGGTGGATTTGAATTGGTTTCATGTATTTTTATGAGCAATATCAATAAATCACTAATTATACCTTCGTAAGATCAAGACCATAAGGCACAACTGTATAAAAATAAAAAATAAAATAAAAAATAATAATAATAATAATGCTGGGATTGATCAATCAGAATCAAATCTTCTAGAGAGCCATGCGGTTTATTGGTGTATACTTTTATGTCTCAGGGTTTCGCTCTTATACTGTATGCACACACACATGCACACACACCTGTTCAAAAGTTTGGGGTCAGTAATTTTTTTTTTGCAAGAAATTAATACTTGTCCTATAAGCAAGAACACAAAATTTTTCAAAATTGACAGTACACATTTATAATGTTCAAAACATTTTGTAATCCAAATAAATGCTGAAAAAATGTCTCAGGATTTTATAATATTAGTAACAGTGTAACTTCACTTTTCAACCTGCTTTTTATTGCTACAATGCCGGTAGTATATGTAAATGAACAATATTTTCTTGTTTTCTGTTATCTGGACCCAGAAATTCATGTTTATTTGTTAGCAAAAGTCCGCCAGATGACACAAAACATTTTTTTAACTTCCAGGGCTTTTGTGAAAACTACAGATTATACTCATTTTTATACAGACAGATGGGTCGACAAGACCAAAACTACCAAAACAGTCATTGTATTTGGTTTATCACTGAAAAAAATTAAACACTATTTAACTCTACAGCACTAGCTTTGTTGCCTGTATGCAACATTGTTTTTTTTACTTCGGGCAGAACTGACGGAGTGGCAGTTTCTTTGAGTTTTTTCCCCTCCATTTGGCATACAGTAGTCTTCCAGTTTGAAATGTTCGTGGTGATCTCTCATATTTGTGATTGTTTTCCACTTTTAGCCATTGCCTACAACACGCTAGATCGTTCACTGGAAACTGAAACTAACTAGAACAATACGGGAACTAACGGGAACAATACAAGACAACACCATCGACTAAAAGTTTGCTAAGAAGTATTTCCTACTAAATCACGGTAGTATTTTACTCTAATAAGAATATCCATAGCATACTGGTAGAAGTGGCCTTGAAGGGCAACATGCCCAGTGCATTGTGGATGTTGATGTTTACCTACCTCTTTGGCCAAAGGAGAGATAACAGCCTGTTTTTTCTTTTTTTCTCTAGTTACCTGACTAGATTTCAAAATTCAAATCCCCCTGCCCCCCACCACCCCACACACACACTTTTCTACAGCACTGGCAGCCCAACATTGGGCCTTTTTTACCAGTGAATTACCCCTTTAGGCAGCACAACTGTTTCCAACACTGGTAAAATGAACTGTTTCCTCATCACCAAATCATGTTATTATCATGATATTTAAAACTTTTTCTGAAGGATCACATGGCAGTGGAAAAAAAAAAATTACAAAACATAGTGTTCAAAACTATTAAAAATGCTAATATTTCTTAAATATTTCTTTTTTTTTTAAATCAGTGCCAGTTTGTACAATGACATTTTATCTATGATGCAGTCATTATAGGCTGTTGAACATTGTTAGTGGACAAATTGCAGCAAATAACACTTCATACTCTGTCTAGATTAACATATACATAGCTACTTTTGATCAGAAATAAAGTGTTACTTTGAACTAATTTGCAAAAAGACTCCTGGCACTGATCAAAGAGAATCTTTGCTACAGAAGACGGCACTCTAATTGAGATGTGAAATGTTTAGACCACATAATTTCAAAATTGACCTCATTTACTGACTTTATTTCTCTGGTCGTATTGCATTCAATTCATCAGTGTTTAGTTTTTCAAAAGAAGAAAGCAAAAGTAAATGTTTGTTGTTCTATCAACTTTCACTGCTTCTGAGACAACTTTTTACTGAGACAACCAAGGTTGTGTGGTGGTGGTGGTGGGGGGGGGGGGGGATAACCTAGAACCAAAAATAACTACATTTACCAGATCTAATCAAATCCGTACTACATGATTTTCTTTTGGAATATTAATTTTTTTTTTTTTTCCCCACATTTGCTAATGCCATTTCATGTTGTTTTTATGCATGATAGCTTTCACTTCAGATTCTACAAGGCAAAATGTTTGCTAAATTTCCAGTTTCTCATCATTAATTCATTCATGAAAACAACTTTTTGTGCCTTACTATATTATAAAATGTGATATGTCCTTTTTCAGTGCAGCATGTGTGCGGTGTTCAGTGTCATGACACTGGAGTTTACTGATAATTCTTACTTTTCTTTATTTTAGAAGCTCAGGTACAAATCCTTTTCAAACATTTATGGTTGAGAGAGCTTTGACTCCGAGTCTGTTTCATTGCAGATTAGCACTGCCGGATGCATAGAAGATGTCTTCTACAAGTTTGCTGAATGTTGACACATAAATTAGGCATTTGGCTTTACCCTATTTTCTTTACCTTCTTTTCTCATTCCCCCTTCCTTCCTTTCCATCAATCTCTTTTTCAATTTGGATTTGTTGTGCTTTTGGTCCTTTGTCATCTGTCTTGAAGGATGAAATGCTCCCTGGATTAGTTTGTACACACATGCAGACTGATTGCAGTGTGCGTGCACATACGAGAGATGATATCTGATTATGGGAAACAACTGTAGACATATTAATCATATCTCTGTATTGAGTATCTTAATTATACCCTCAATTTGTGGCAGCTAATTGGCTTTTATAGGGGCAAATCCCCCCCCCCCCACACACACACACTACAGACACAAACACACATATATGCATGTGTGCAAGCTTTGAACTACACTCATACATGCAGATTTACTCATTATCGAGGGGCAATTAGAGATGAATGAAAGTATATTATATTTGAACCATTAATTTGATGGCATTAGAGTTTCCGCCATAAAAAGTGACTCAATAAAATGAATGTAATGCTTCATCTTAACTAATTTGTATGGGATTTCAGATAGAATGTAAACCAGCATGCAATGCAATAAATTAATCTACATTTATCTTATATATAAGCCAGATAAGAAAGAAATATTGACTGCAAATGTACTTGTTTCATTCAGGAATAAAGCTTCTGTTTCTGATTTAGAGGTGTTGTATTAAACTTAAAAGCAGGAGAAACTTATAAGATTACTTTTGCCAATTAGTTTCCTTAGGTTTTATTTCACAGACACTTAATCAAACCTTTTTTTGTGCTTATTTTTTCTTCTTCCAGATGAGTAGTGTGAAGCGTCTGAGGCCCAGGCTCAACTCCATCCTGTTTAAGCTGCAGTTTGAAGAGCAGGTGAATAATTTGCGTCCTGATATCATGGCGGTGAACGCAGCCTGCGACGAAGTGAGGAAGAGCAAACCCTTCACCAGGCTGCTGGAACTCATTCTGCTCACGGGGAACTTCATGAATGCTGGTTCTCGGAACGCCCAGTCATTTGGCTTCAACCTCAGCTCACTCTGCAAGGTACGTACGTACAGAGAGAGAGAGGGAGAGACTTTGTGTCAGTCACTACAGATTTAGTATATGCCTGGCACACTTTTTGTCCAAATTGTCTGTACGGAAACATCTACAAGTCTGCAAAATTGATTGAATCATGTCAAATTTGTTAAATGGAGCTATTTGTGATTGAAAGCATTTTTAACCTACACTTAAAACAATTGCTTTCAAACTTCTGAATCAAATATATGAAGTCTACAGGCTGTATTGGCCTGGTTTCTTAGAGACACGGTGTATTCCAAGAGAACATCCAACGATGTTATTATTTCATCCAGTAAAACCAGCCCTGAAGTCATTTGTGTTCTGCTATCCATATTTGCTCCTTTTGTGAATTATTAGCCTCGGTGTATCAGGTCTCTTTGTATTAGACACACGCCCACCCACATGAACCGTGGGCATTTTCCATCAAACTCTCTCCTCCTGCTCTCTGTTTTTGGGAAGAAGCCGATAAGATGATAATTTATTTGCGTCTGATGTTTGTGGAGGAGCCAAAGCTGAGTCACCATCAGGCACGATCGTCCGGCTGCTGCTGCTTGTGCGTCCTTCACTCCCCTCCCGCACATTTCCCGTTACCTTGACCCCTATCGTTCGGCCCATCTAAAGTGCCTCTCGCTGGAGACGCCTGGCATTCGAGAAGATCTCATTTGATTTAACACTATCAAGCACTCAAGACCACAATAGCCGTATCTTCTGGCATCTATCAAAGTGCAGAGACCAAAAACCACTTTATGGCTTCTTCTTCTGTTTTCAGAGATAAGTCTCGGAGTAATGACGTAATGCAGACATATATGCGTTTGTCAGAAAGAGAAGTCTTTAATTCTCATCTAGTCCGGTGTGTTAATATAATGCTGATGGATTTCTATTAGTGGTGTAACTGTACATGTGTTCGTACCGAACCGTGAGTTTTTTGTACCGTTACACCCCTAATTTTTTACACACAGAACATGTTAGCAACAGTCCTAGCATTATGTTAGCTAGTTTTGCACTGGTGCACCCCTGTATAAAGCCCTCTAATGATAATGTTAGGGTGAAATTTTCAGATTTAGACGAGTGTGGAGGGGCAGAAGGGCAGTTTAATTAATTACCGCAGCAGCCATGGAGATTTACTTGGTTTCCATGGTGACTTTGCATTGGATTTTATCTGGCTTGATCCGCCTCTCTCTCTCTTTCTAATAAGCCATCCATTTTATTCATTACTGCTTTCACTCCTTCCTTTTTCTGTGGTGCTAAAACTCAGAGAACGGCCATCACTGCATTTGTGGCTCTCTCCGGCATAATGAAATGCCTTCCTGCTCAGCATGTTGCCTAGAAGACCTGATAAAAGACCGAATGTGGACATGCTCACATTCAGACTTTTTATTAAGGAATAACCCAAAAATGAAATTTCAGTCATTATTTACTCACCCTCATGTTGTTCCAAACCCCAATTACTTTGTTTCCAGGGAATCACAAAAGAAGAACATCTGAAGAATGTTCACTGACATTTTTTTTAGCTCTTGAAGTAACTTAGAATAAAGACCAAAACTCATTCAGACACCCTTTTTGAGCCTTTTTTTTTCATGCTATGAAGCGACAAGAATACTTGTGCAAAAACAAAATTAATGACTTTATCCAACTATTTCTTCTGTTCACTGTCAGTCTCCTGTGCTGTTGCCAAATTAAACACAGTGCAGCGCTTCCGTGTTCTACGTCAAAATGCTGACTCGCAAAGATAAACAAAGTATTCTAGTCATTTCGGAACATTAAGGTTGAACCACTGTAGTCACTATATTAACGACGACCAACTTTCTGGGCTTTGAAAGGTGTAATGTTGTTGCTGCTTATGTGTGGTTCAGAAACCCTCAGATTTAATTTAAAAAAAAAAAATCTTCATTTGTGTGTCGAAGATGAACGAAGGTCTTATAGATTTGAGATGACATGACTGTGAGTACTTAATGACAGAAATTTCATTTTTGGGTGAACTAACCCTTTAATGCTCATTTTTTTGTAGAAATGATGATCAAAAATATTTACAACAACAAAGTAAATGTTTTTACTGACATTTTAATGAGAGTGTTAATTGCTTTCAAAGAAAATCAAACATAGGAACTGGTGATCCATAACATGCATTACAAATCATAAATATAAACGCTTGTCTCCAAACTTGTCCTAATATCCACTTAAAGGCCTTGTGCTTCAGATGGAGTGATTCGTCCTCACTGCCGAGAGGGAAACTAGATCTCTACATCTGCACATACTGATACAGTCCCTGATGGGCAGGAGTAACAGAGAAAGTGTGTCGTTTTCTGCCTTTCAAGTTCCTTGCCTGAGGGCCCATCCTGATGTTCTCTCTTTGCCTCTGTTGATCTGATAGTTTGTTTGTTTGTTTTATTCTGAGTTTAACCTGTCAGTATCTTCTTCTTCTGCTCACAGTGGGTTTATCGAGCATATTTTGTTGTCAAAGGGTTTGAAAGCGTTTCCCTTTGAGCGTGTGACTCGCGCGTCACTGTTTGATCTCATCAGCAGAGGACGGTTCCGTATGTCACGGACGTCAGAATCTCGATGAATGTTGTGGAATTTTTCCTGTAAACTCTTCCAATTCAGAACCGATATTAAAGATTTGTCAGAGACATCAATGAGTTGGATAAGATTAGATATTTTGGGTTTCTTTGTCCCATTATCATTTTTGTACTTTTTAGATGAAATATGCACAAGCAATTTGTAGAATCTTTTTGTTCTGTCTTACCACATAAGATTTTTGAGAAACCCTTTCAGGCAGAGCAACAAAAGCTAATTTCCTCCTCCGCCATCTGTCTAATGCTTCACTCGGCTTCCAAATGTTCTGACACTGCAATTATCCAGTTGAACCCAGTGTGTATATCCAGTGCAAAGCTTCTGTCAGAACACATACATTTAAAAAGAAATGGCAGCGCACAAGATAGTGGCGAGTACTAAAATGGACTAGATGGAAAGTCGATTTCTCCAATTTCATCTCTCGTTTCATAAGGGCCTATTTGGAACTCCGTTTTCACGTCAGCTCTCTCTCTCTCTCATTCTCCCCCCCGTGGTAATCAAGCATCTTAAATCGTCAAGCTACACCACCCAGAAGAGCTTAATAATGTTTGCGCTATCTGCGTTAATCAAATGCTTTTTGCACTGCCTTTTACAAAGGCCTGTATCCTTGTGCCACGATGATAATCATAACTGACAATGAAAATGTCTTGCTTTTCTTGTCTGGCGGCAGTTTCAGTGTACTATCAAATTAACTTGTCAGACGTGAAGGCAGCGGACATCAGTGGCTTCCTTCAAGATTCTCTCTGTGTTTCTGTAATATTCTGAACCAAATATATGCATTCTTTTTTTTCTTTTTGATGGATATATATTTTTTTTTCTATTTTGATTTAATGTTCCTACATTAAACAATTGATTTCCCCCTTCTCTTCTGTCTTTCTCTATCTCTTTATCTCTCTTTGGCTCCCAGCTGAAGGACACTAAATCGGCTGATCAGAAGTCCACTCTTCTACATTTCCTGGCAGAGGTCTGTGAGGAGAAATACCCTGAAGTGCTGAAGTTTGTGGAGGATCTACAGCATGTGGACCGGGCCAGTCGAGGTACTCAGAATAAGTGTCTGTTTCAAAATTGACAGAATCTTGTTTTATTTTTTATTTATTTTTTTTACAATGCAATTACAATATTGTGCAATATACTTCTATTTTATTTTTTTATTTTAATAACAAATAGCAATTCTTACTTTTATTTTATTTTATATATAATATTCATTTTATTTTATTTATTATGCCTTAATTATACAAGGCCATATTTATTCAAAGATGGTTTGTTGGTTTAAGGCTGACCATCTGAAAAGTGGACAGGAAAAAGGTTTTCAGTTCATAGCTGCCAACATAAGACGGTACTTTAACATCACTCTTACTGTGTGCGGTACATGGACTACCAGTTTAGTTGTGTGAGTTTGTCAACTTCTGTAATTGTGTTGATTTCCTCTATGCTGCATACACTCTCAGCAACATCGGATACAGATATAATGTCAACCTGTGTGTGCGCTTCTGTTCACTTACAATTGTAAGGCGTGTGAGTTGTGTCAGATCTCGGGATCCTTTTTTTGTAAACCTTAATCAAGATTAGAATCCACAAATATAAGATGATATTTTCAGGCAGTCTATGTCTATCTGCCTGTGTGCATTTTAGCAGACAGAGAGAAGCCAAGGGGCGGTTGTGTGAGGTCACATTGCCCTCGGCAGCCCTAGAGGCAGAGTCACAACAAGACCAGAGCAACTCACTGTGTTACCTAATGCTTCCAGAAAGCAGGGCAGAGAGAGTTTTTGGCAGTGTGAGTACAAATAATCAAACAGGATTACCAGAGAGAGTGATTAATAAGGCTCCCTGCCTATATGTCTGTCAGCCTTAGAGAACGTATTTACAGGGAACATCAAACTTGTGTTTTTCTAAATGAAACAAATAATTCAGCAGGAAGTGATGGAGGGCAGGACTTAGTTGTTAGGATTTTATTGGATTGCTAGACTTGTCAGGCTGTAATATCATTGGTTAATATTGTTGTTTTCTGGCTGTGTAGTGATGATTGCATCAGCTGAACATGAAAGTTTCACAGGCTGGGAATGTTATTACATTTTTATTTAGTATTAACTATTATGAAAAAAATATATTTTTAGAATAATATGCTTTGATGAATTGTGCACCATAGGACCAGGGACATTTATTAAGAACTAAATGGGGTTCATTTTGATTCATGTTGACTTTATGAACTGTTAGTTTGACCTAAAAAGTGAATTCTGTCGTTGCTCCAAACCTTTATGGTGTGCTTACATGGAGCGCAAACATTCTGCAAAACATTTCCTTTTGTGTTCCAAGGAAGTAAGTTTAGAGCGATGAAGGTTTTTCTGTCATGTCCACTTTCTTCTACATTGGCTCTGTCGCTGCAGCTCTTTATTAGTTTCACTTTTTTTCTCCCTGTCCGTCTCTTTCCCTCCCATTCCCCATTTCATTAGTGCTGCCTGCTCTTGTGCCCTTCATCAAAGCTGAAATGGCATTATGGGTAACATATCCCCACCACACTGAATGTCTGTCCCTGCACGCCCCTCAGGAAACAGCCCCTGATTGTTTTACAGATATTACTTCCATTATTCTGTCCTTTTAGAGCTCACATTTGCAGGTGCATGTTTTTTTTTAAATTTTATTCTCTTCGAGATGGAGATGCTTTCATTAAGAATTAGCTCTTGTCATTCCCCAACTGTTATGGCTTTGTCTCCCATTGTGATGCGGGTAGGTCTTGGGTGATTCCCTTCAGTGGCTACTAATGGAGGTTTCATACATGTGTTTCTTTAGTGTTTTTCAAGAGCACCTGCTGACTATTATTGAGGCTTTCTTTTATATTTATTTCCTTTGTCACACACTTTGCTACCAAAGGGACTCTTAAGAAAGGGCTCCAGAACTTAGTGGATGTTTCAAAATCTAGTGAGCTAACTACCTAGACAGCAGATGCGTCCGCAGGCAGCATATAGGTGTATCCTTCACCGCCTATGATATCCCACAGTCCTGTGTGTTTGATTCCGTGACATTTGAGCTGAAAAAATCAATAAAATAAATAAAGATGGCGTCTTAAAGATGCCAGTGGTCAGTTTTTGTATAAATTAATGTTTTTTTGTTTTTTTTTTTCCCCCAACCTTTTCCACATTTGATGTCATTTACAGCAATAAATTATTATCATATTAATTAAGTATTGACTTGGCTATCGCTAAAGCTCTCACTGTGTTGTTGTAGTGCATTAAACTGTTATGCTTCCTCACAAAACCTGTCCAAAGTTAGTTTCTAGAGGAACCTTCATGGTCAAACTTTTCCTGCCAACAGTCAGCTGCCTAACCTTTCGATCTCAGACAGCATTTTTTTTTTTTTTTTTTTTTTTTTTTTGAGATCTTTTTTTTTGAGATTTTTTTTGGCGTCTGTAACGTTCATTCCAAGGCAGCTCACTAGGTTTTGAAACAGCCTGTTTCTCTTGTGAATTTTTCAGTTACATCGTAATAGTTTCCTCAAGTAAACGCACACAGTCCTGTCATATATCTATCATTTATCTTTGACCTCTACAGAAACAACACTGATGAAAGTTTGTTCAATTTTTTTTTTTTTAAAGAAAATCATTTTTAATAAACTGTTCTTTTGAATTTCTATTAATAAACGAATCCTGAAAAAAAAAAAAATGCATCAATTTCCATTAAAAATATTAAGCAGGACGACAGTTTTCAACATTAAAAAGAATAAATAGGTTTCTTGAGCACCAAAACAGCATATTAGAATGATTTTTGAAGGATCTTGTGACACTGAAGACGGGAGTAATGATGCTGAAAATTCAGCTTTCCCATCACAGGAATAAATTATGCTTTAAAATATATTAAAATAGAAAAGTTATTTTAATCTGTAATTATATTTCACTGTATTATTATTATTTTTTACTGTGTTTTTGTTTCAAAATCATTAAAATAAAATCTTACCAAGCCCAAACTTTTGAATGGTTTGCTACTTTATTATTCACAAAGCAAAAATGATGTCTAATTGCTTAGAAAATGAACAAGCTGCATAATTTGAGGTGTCGTTCAAGTGCGTACTACACACTTTTATGAGTTACAGACTGTGGTTTAATACTTTTTAATATTATGCCTGAATAAATGTATCATACAGCTATTCAAATCGACAGAAGTCTGTGCGTGTAGGCACTGGACTCTGGGGTCGCTCTCAAAGTGGTAGTTCCAGCAGTCCAGTGAGACCAGATAGAGACATTTATCTCTCTCTTTCTACACTGACTCCATGAGAGGGAGCTAGAGATAAGTTTAGTGGCTAAAGTGAGGTTTTTGCATTCAGCTTGTCCTCTCTGGTTGTGTGTACATGTATTTAGTTTTTGATTCAGCTTTATGCACTTCTAAATGTAAAATGTGTGCTTTCACTCTTTAGGCCAAGAGATGGGCAGCGTATTTGGCACATTAAGTTGCTAAAAGTCTCAAATTGTTCCCCGTGCATGTTAAAAATCATTAAGGACCAAAATACAAAATAGTCAGACTGAACTAAGCAGATTACCGTTAAGTAGTTTAACATTTACACAATTCCTCATGAAAATGCAATAAATAATATCCTGCTAAGCTGAGCATATATAAGCCAAATCTCAACCTATGAGGTTCAGTAAATGTGTCCCATCACATTAAGCTAATGCTGTGCATGGAACAGGATCGTCCCCTCCAAACAGTGTCTGTTTAATCAAACCTGAGCCTCTTATTAAAGTCACATAATTACCTCATCAAACTACCAGCATGTGTAAGGAACAGTTGAAAGATACAGACCTGGTTTGATCTTGCTGGAACTGTTTTAATAGTAATGAACAAAATATATCTTTTAAAAAATTATAGTTTCATGTAATAGGGTAATTATAACATACCATTTATAACATAAATGGTATGTTATAATGCTGACCTGTGTAATTTCTTTACCACACAAACTCACTTACACACACACACCACAAATAAATAGAGCATACATCCCAACCTCATACATCCTAAACGCGTCTGCACTGAATTTCTATTCAGTGATGTCTGTGAGAGAGAAACACCAATGTGATATTGATCAAATGTTGAGAATAGAAACCTCTGTACACACACTGCGACAGGTGTTACGTTTGACTACACATTTGCACTCCAGTTGAAGACACACTTCAGATGTGCGAAATGTAGCATTTACAATGTGATACAATACTGTTACTAAAATGAGTTAACTATTTTATTTAACATGAACTAACAATGAAAAATACTTCAATAACATTTATTAATCTGTTGATTTTTTTAATGCATTACTACAATGGTTCATTACTACCCTGGGGGTATGATACAAGAGCATACCCTGTGTGAGTTCTTGTTTTTATCGTTGATAATATATTGTACAAGAATGAATGCATTTTTTTCCCCAAATATTGACACAATCGTAACACGCGGCGGTGTTTCGTGAACAAATCTAGATTCAATGAAATATTCTCCCTTATGGAAAAGGTGGAAGTGGAAGAGAGAGGGGATACGCAGAAGGATGTTAAATGCCTCAGGGGGCGCTCCACTCTAAAAAGCTTTACTACAGCTAAAAGTTGTATCTGTTAACATTATTTAATGAATCTGTGATAACATGAACTGACAATGATCAGTTGTGTTTTACCTAATGTTAACGAAGATGGAAAAAATACTGTAACAAATAAATTGCTCATTGTTAGTTAATTTTAACTACCATTATCTGAGTGTTACCCTCTTCTTTGTTAATACTATTATCTTTCTTGTAATTGAATATAAAACAAAAATGGCAAACAAATGGCAATGCATTGTTAAAAATGATTAAACATCTTCACTGTTGACATCTAAAGCCCCTCATACTGCGTGTGAAAGAGACATCAACTATAACTGCTTTTTTAAAAGGAATTGTCTGCTGTCAAGCTATAAAAAGGACCCAAAACAGAACGTATAAGATGTTTATATGACTGCAGAATCTTCTGAAGACATGCGGCAGCTTTATGTGAATAGCAGACTGAAATTTGCTGAAAGTCTTCCCTTCTGTTATTGCTTTGAAATCTCTACATTTTTTTCCCCTCCCTGTGAATGTCCCTGTCCAACAGAACTTCGTTTCTACTGAATGTTTGTCCTCTGGAAACATGCATTTTGGATCTTCTGTAAGTAAAGTGTGTCAGTGCATTGTTTTGAATCTGTATCTCTCTCTCTCTCTCTCTCGCTCTCTCTGTGCGTTTAGTATCAGCAGAAAACCTTGAGAAGAGTCTGAAACAGATGGAGAAGCACCTGCTGCAGTTGGAGAAGGATCTGGACACTTTCAGCTCCACAGACGACCAGCAGGACCTGTTCCACAGCAAGATGGCAATATCCTTTCACACATTTGGATAGACACAAACACACTTTACGTTTCTTTGTTCCTTTATTTTTATTTTTTGCCTAAACTCGCTTATTCATTTTTGTGCCGCTATCAACATCGTTAGTTCTCTTGCGCATGGTGGCAACACATTTTCTGCCACCTTTGTCAACTTCACACACTCACACACATTCACAAACACTAATCAGAGTTTTTGTTGTGTGCGAGTAAATTATTTATATTGAACTTCACCGGGATGCACGTGAAACCTGGTTTGATAATGGAGTTGTACATTCCTGTACTTGCTTGTTAGTTATTTTCCCTGCTGGCTGTCATTGCACTCGAAATCACTCCCTGCGGTCTTGATGCTGTCTCCTTTGCAAATGGCAAATGTTTGAAAGCCAGACGTGTTGCCAGGGGAGATACCAGTGGCACAAACTAAATGCTGAACAAAATATATACCCAAGTAATCCACAATGAACCTTTCTTTTAGTGCATTTTGTAGTGTTATAGGCGTTGTTGTTTTTTCTTACTTGGGCTCAGGCTTACAGAATGTGTTTTTTTTGTGTGTGTGTGTGTGTGCGCGCGCTTGCTGTTGCATGGACAAAAAAAAACAAACAAAAGAAAATAACACAGATTTTTCTTTATTACTATAGTTTGGTGCTCATGATCTAGTGAATGCCAGCAGTAGATGCCTGTGTTCTGGTATCTGACCCGACTGCTCTACCCTTCACGCTGTCCTAGCTAGACTCTACCAGGGGAGGTTATTATCTTACTCACCAGCCACATAGTGGACTGTCTTCCACCCTACATCCCTGCTCTCATCCATATTGTTTTTCTCTGTTTATTTATTTTTCTGTTGCCCTTTCTGCTTTTTTTTCTGCTCAAGTCTTTTACTTCTCCTTTGTTTTTTTTCTTTTCTTATTAGTAGCTACATCTAGTGCCTTGTCCTTACTTCTCTCTCTCTCTCTCTCTCTTCTCTCTCCTCTCCTCTCTCTCTCTCTCTCTCTCTCTCTCTCTCTCTCTCTCTCTCTCTCTCTCTCTCTCTCTCTCTCTCTCTCTCTCTCTCTCTCTCTCTCTCTCTCTCTCTCTCTCTCTCTCTCTCTCTCTCTCTCTTCTCTCTCTCTCTCTCTCTATATATATATATTACATATATATACATATATATATTTAATTAATTAATTATTGACTCACACAGAGCTACCCTGCTAGTATTTTTGCAGTATTAATTTTAAAATTTGAACACACCGATAACGCAAAAAAATATTCTCACTTGGTGGGCAGCTTGCTAGGTTTTCAGATAGCAGTTATGAACAGAGCGTATTTGCAGCGCTCTCTTAGACTGGGCGGCAATGTTGCATTTGTGAG
The DNA here is from genome assembly GCA_037194245.1 of Opsariichthys bidens. NCBI lineage: Eukaryota > Metazoa > Chordata > Actinopteri > Cypriniformes > Xenocyprididae > Opsariichthys > Opsariichthys bidens. The sequence goes on from CM074299.1 coordinate 11,111,114, forward strand.
TCTTGTATAGTAATGTGCTGATTTATTAGGGATGCATGGTATATTGGTAGCATACTATGGTTGTGATGTAGACTGTTATTCTTTTACAGAACGGTTTTTAGGACTTGCATCCCAAGTGACGCAATATACACTATGCACTTTTGCACTATGTACTCATCCGTGTAGTGCTTAAATTGTAGAAGGTTATTTTGTCTTTTAACATCAGAGTCTGATAGCCTCTCCCCCTCTGCTACATAATTAAAGCTGCGATAGTTGAGTGCGTGAATGCGTCCCTAAAAATATACAATCTAAAAAAAGGCTGCATTTTATGGACACGACATGGCCAAAAGTATGTGAACACCTAAATATTCCAGTCATATGTGCTTGTTTTCAACATTTTATTTTTAAACCGTTAACATTAACTATTGATCCTCCTTTCTCTGCTATTACAGCATATTACATGATGGGTTTTTGCTATGTCCTATTCTGCTGTAAATGTCTAGGGAGACTGTGTGGTATTGTGGTTCATTTTATGCACCTGTTACTGCGTTTGCATCTGAAATAGTTAATTAGAAGGGACTGTCCACATGTGTTTGTGTGCATCTCAGATACTGTATTATGGCGTTTGTTAATAGTGTGTCTTAGAAGTATTGTGTAGGTGTACAGTATGAGAGTGTCTAACAAGCTCAGGTGTTCAGGAAAAAAATCAATGCTTTTCCATCCCTCTACACAGAGCTTGTGTTCAAGGGTCAGCCATCAGCCCCTCTCTCTCTTTATTTAGTTTAGCTCTCTGTCACTTAGAAGAAAAACCAAGAGTCCACCTTTCTCTCTCTTTCCTCTGTCTCTGCGAACACCGCTCAGCTCCACATGGCATGGGCCCTTTTCTGTCCTCTGAGCTCTTAGCACCAGCAACCAGATCGGTATTAAAGTTAATGAAGTCTTATCTCTCGCACTCATACACCGTCTGTCCTTTCATTAGGTGAGCACATCCCCTGCTCTCCATTCTTTCCCTAATCAGAGAGCTGAAGCAGGTGTGTTTGGAGGGCGTGAATGAACTCGCAGTATAAAAGACAGCAGAGGAGACGCACAAAGCAGATCTGTGTGCATATGTAACCGCAAGAACTCCCAAAAGATTTCATGTGTATGCCGAACAAGCATTGCTGTCCGGCCTGTCGGGCCTCCCTTGTAATGTCTTCATCATGAATAAGTCATGGAGGACCTGTTATAGCAAGTCCTGGAGTGAGATGTGTGGGTTAGAGTAGCTCCAGCCAGTCTCTAGATGACTACTTTTTTAGCAGAAATCTAGATAATAGTCACTTTTACCTTGCCTAGGAAGACCTGATTATGCAAGTCAGCTGTTCAGGTGAGCTTGCAAAGCAATTGTTGCAATCTAGGACAGTAGTTACCACATAAAAGAGATTTTGCTCAATTCAGCACACAAAAACACTAATGCATATAAAACAGTCATCTTCTAACAATATAGGAACAAATATCTTTGCATATTTTTTAATATTTCTTTATGATATTAGGGTCCTTTTTGTTTAACATCTGTGATATATTCAGATGTTTGGGGGTCTTTTTTTCTTTTTAGAAAATAAGAACTTTTATTAGCCATGAGATGCATTTAAAAAAAAAAAAAAAAAAGAAAACCGTTAATTTAATATATATATATATATATATATATATATATATATATATATATATATATATATATATATATATATATATATTTATATATATATATATATATATATATATTTATATTATGTTGTTAGCAAATGTTAATGAGTCTTAATGAGCCTAAAGCAAACTCCATTGAGATCTACCATACTCCTGAGTGAGTTGAACGTGCAAGACATATTTGATAAATAAGATACAGCGTTATTTATAAAGATTGAGCAAAATACTCAGTAGATTTTTGTGGGATTTAATGAACAAAAGACAAGAGAATAACAGCAGGTGTGATTGTCATCTGTTGTGGTACTTAACTGCAGATTTGTTTGTAGTGCATCTGCACTTCATGGGGGCTGCCGTGGTGCTGTTCACAAGTCAATCTGAGAGCACAACCTACTGAAAACGGTTCACCCTGAGGCCAACTCGTTCACACACACACACACACACACACACACACACACTCAAACTCTAGATAATGCCAATAATAAAAGCAAACTCTTTGGACGTTGATCCAAAGTCTTAGCACATACTTTGGGGGTGGGAATGTTGTGATTTGAGGAACCAGCTTCAAACAGGATTACTAATTAAACTACATCAAAGTCAAAATATTAGTTATGATTTTTGGAGTAAAGCTTGCCATCTTTGCATAGGCATTTCTAACCTCACAGCAAGGATTAGACCTAGATTCGCTTTCATGTCAGAGTTTGTGCATGTCCGTAAGAGTCACACTGTCAGTGCATGCATGTGTATGTGTGAGAAATAATAGTGCTAATATTTGTTATCGACATGCGATGTGGCTCAGTGATATGAAAAGAGCTATATACCCCTGAGAGTAAATATGTGTGGGTTATAGGTCAGTCATTATTTTATATCTGTACTTCCTAGTGAAACACTTCAATCATACAGCACTAAAGAATATGAATATTTAAATTTTCTGAGCATGTGTTTATATACTGTAAAAAAAACTTTGTAAAACCCCAAGGAGACACACACACCCACACACACACATATGTATATATTTTCCCCCTGGCCCTTTTCTTTCTTTGTCTACCTGTATGTAGACAAAGAAATGTAACCTGTATGGTTTCATTCTCCATTCCAAAAGGAAGACTTTGATCTTCATCAAAGATTTTCATCCATTCTCACACCAGACTCGTGTTCCCAGCATGTTATTTTTTTTAGTGTGCACACATATGGCAGTGTGCTCATGTAATTTGCAAGTGAAGAGGTGTTAGTAGTGAAGTAGGGTGACAATGACATTTGCCACCATTAATAATGTCAAACTTAAAAAAAGGTTTTTACCAAAAAACAAAACCCCATTTAAGTTGTGCGTTTAGGTCTGTATTAATATAAATTTGAAGGTCACCAGGTTTTTCCTCCACCTCATGAGGTGTGTACCGTAGTAAAGTTACATTTTTGTCCAACTGTCATTTCATGTTTTCAAAAAGAGTTAGATCTTGATCAACAACTAATGATCATCAATGAATTGGAGTGGCATCAGCCTGTTAGATCATTGAAAAACCTCAGATATAATATTTAGGTTGCAACTGCATCTGTCTCTGTAGACTGGTGTAGATTTATTTTAAAGTGGGTCCCACGCTGGTTACACAGCTGGAGAGGTGCCGTGAACGCATGCTCTGAATAATCCATAACATTTGCGGTACAATTGAATTCGATTAACAAAGTTGAGTTTTTAAAGCATTTTATACATGTTTTCATAGTCTTATATATTCCCCTTTCAGACCTGTGACATCTGTAACAGTTTTTTTTTTTCCTCCAAAATGAGAATTGAAATAAAGTAGATATTTACGTTGTGTGAAGAGCCAACCCTTCTCCATTTGGTGGAAATTATTGCTTCTGGTTTTTACTCTATTATTAGGGCTTTAGGAATTCAGTATATTGGCAATGAATACATTCTATGATTTAATTTATATTTCAAGGTCAAGGGTTCATTATAATTTTGGTGTTTGCACCGTTTGTGTTAGACATGAGCAACACCTCAAATTGCATGACTGGTTGAGCAAAGGTTACAGTGTTTTTGTTGTTGAAGAAGAGAAAGACATGAACTGATCAAATGTGTACCTTGAGTGCAAGTCGCATTGGGAAAAATCATCTGCCAAATGCTGCCATTGTAGTTTTGCAAAGAGGAGCACTATTCACACTGGGTGCTTTTTTTCTAAAAAAAAAAAAAAAAAAAAAAAAAAAAACCCCTCATCTTTAAAAAGTGAAAAATTTTGTTTTTTTTGTTGGTGTTGTTGTTTTTTCCCTAGTCTTGCTAAGATCTGAATGAATTTATGGTTGTTCAGTGTGGCCATAAGGGTCACCTTAAAAACATGGGCTTTTCAGAGATTTGCAGCCCACATGCTTTCATTAGATATAAACGCAGTTTATTGTGCAACATAAACACTGATTTACTTTCACTGCAAGTACTTTTTAACCATCTCTAATTGTGTTTGTTGATTTAATAAAATGTCTATATGTATACATGCTTTCCCAATAAATGACATGTTTTGCATGGGGCTCCTACTCTACACACCAGCACAGTTTAAATTGGCTAAAGAGAAGTCATGGATACAGCGCTTGGGTCTGTGCAGAAGTGTAGCAGCTTTAACCATAATTAAAATGAATTTGACTTTTACATGTGGACTATTTATATGCTTTTATGCGATATGCATGTGTGGGTGTAATAATAATAATTGGTTAACTGCAATTAGAAACAACTGAAAGGGATTTTATTCTTCTTTCTTTATTTATTATTATTGTTATATTTTTCATTTTATTAAATTTTTTAACCAACGTATTACAATACAGGAGAAAATGTATTATTCCTTAAATTATTTTAATGAAAAACATTTACTTTCCAATACTATCTTCTTCTTAGATGAAGTCCTTGACAATGATTCCTCACAGTTTCTCTAAGCAGGCAAGAGATCAGTACCAGAAGCTGGTGATCATGCACAGTAATATGGTGACCCTTTACCTCAACATGCTGGAGTATTTCGCCATCGACCCCAAGAAGACCTCTGTGGAGGAACTCTTCACTGACCTCAGCAACTTCAGAGCCATGTTCATGGTAAGCCACCCACTCTGATTCAGCTCATAATCACAGTCTCTATACCTTATGAAACGGAGTCGTGTCAGTGCCCGGTTGAGACCAGCTTGTGTTTGCAGTATCTGCAGCTTTGCAGTAGCCCCACACCAGCTTTCAACTTTTCAGCTTTACAAGGAATTATCTGGTTCTTTCTGCTTCCAGCCTTGACCCTTTTGGTCCATAAGCCCTGACCTGTATGAACAAGAGGTAGTGTTGTGTATGTTATCATAAGTATAGGTAATAATGGGTATTTAGTAAACAAATATTGCTTGCCCTGCTACAATGGGTGTAGGCTGTACACGCATGGAGACTGAGCACTTTTTGCTTCCATTTACTGTCATTGAGTTTGTGATTGGGTGTGTGTGCTTTCACACCCTTCATTCCCATTCTGAAGATTCTAGTGCACTAATCTGACAAAAGAGAAGCTGCCTGTCTCCTTTATGAAAAGCCATTTGAAATGCAAAGTTATTTTCCACTTGGCTGCTACAGTGATGAGACGAATCTCGTCGGCTTTATTATTTTAAATGATTTCATGATGGAAATGCTGAAATTTGGGGAATGAGCTGATGGTGGGTCCACCATCAGATGCATGATAATGCACTCCTGTGGCGCGTCTTTGAAACCTGTCCCGGTGCAGCGAGGGATGCGGAACTCGCTCTTCAGACAAGCACCCTGTACTGTCCGTCAGACTGAGGCAACAGAGAGCATGATAGGGGTTGTAACTGACCTAAATCAGCAGTCTGAAAATGTAGTTTAAAGGGTGCTGGCTGTCCATGTTTTCAGACTGGGCCTGGATGCTATATTTACACAAACAAAAATGACACTGTGAGGGACAGATCATTCAATACGTGTAAAACTTTTGGAAAGTCAGTATTCATCATTGTCATCAGACAGATTTCTTTCCTTCTTGAAGGAAAAATAATGCAAAAAAATCAGTTTTGACGAGTATCCTCATTAAAGCAGCCTTGAATGAGCAAAGTAAAGTCTTAAATGAAAGTAAAGAGTTGTTGAGATCCCATCCATGTGCAGCAGTGGCGGATCTTAAAGTGACAGCAGCCAATGTGGTCAGTCAATCAAAGAACAAAGGTAACAGAAATTTACTCACTGCTCTTGACTAGAGAACTTTTGTAGCTTTAATAGGGATTAATCTACATTTAGATTAAGATATAATTTTGGCAGTACAGACTGTTCGACCTTCCTAAAAAGGTGCCATTAAAAAAGTATTTAAAATGTAATGTCTATGTTGTTTCTACATTAATTTTGAGATTAACTGTGAAATTATTATATTTTATATATTTGTTTTTAATAGACAATTTTAGTGATTAATATAGTTTTTTTTTTTTTTTATTGATTTATAGCTCTAATTATATTATACTATTTCTAGATAATCTTTTAATTAATTGTACTTTGGCTTAAGTATAATCTTGATGCAAATGACATTTATTTATTTAATTATTTTAATCATTATTTATTTATATTATATTTACCCGAATGTTTCCAGATATTAAAAAATAAATAAATAAAATAAAAATATATATATATTTCAAATTTCAACAATATTTATTTGTTTGTTTGATTTTATTTAATTATTTTGTAATGTGGACAGTAACCCTAGGAACATGAATTAAGAAAATAAATGGTGGTCAATTTTGGTGTCATGTTGACTTTACGTCTCTATGGCTCCAAGCTTTAAAGGGGTGTAGCCAGTTGCAAATGTTTCTGTCTTTTTCTCCATCCCACTCTTCCTGCCCTCTTCTTTTTTTCCTGTCCGTTCTTCACCCTCATACAGAATGTCCCTCCCTCATTCTCTTCCTCTTTCAGCTCTTTTCCAGGTCAGTGAGTTTTCAGCCCTCAGAAGCAGCTTGTTTAAATCAATGCTGAGGAGTGGCAGGGGACCAGCAGTAGAGCAGGAGGCTACAGGCCTTCATATACACTCACCTTACCACAACACTCTATGCACTCACACATTCCTGCACGCCAAACACACATGCAGCCACGCATGCTTAGTCATCCTCTCAATAACATCTCTTTCACTTGCACTTCGGTTCTGACTGCTTTTTTCTGCAGAATGACATTGACAGGATGTCTGCATTTTGATGGAGATTGTTTTTGGCCGCTGCCCCACTGATTCCCAGAAACGCAGGCGCATCCTTGACACACACATTCCGACTTTCTCGACCCATTTTCCTATTCTCTTTCTTAGGGTGGAAAAATGACAGAAATGAAGAAAGAAAGAAATAAGACACAAAAGAGAGATTATGAGACGGACTGATGTAGGAGTCATACAGAGAATTAAATGAAAATGGAGGTGAAAAAGGAAAGTAATAATGCTGCAGCAGCAAATGTCCATTCCTGCCAATCAGACTGATATGAATAATTGAATTTGTGTTGGGAGAGATGAAGATCACACCTTTCTTGACCTTCTTTCACTTCCCCATATAGAAGCATTGACTGTTACGTCTGCAGCATTTTGGGCTCCATAAGCACATTTGAATGCTTGTATAAGCCTGTAATGTCCAGAAATGTTGTTTTGGTAGGCACCTTTAATTTTTATCATTCATAAACCTTTATGAAGCCCAAAAATGTATCGCACTGTAAGAAAAACCTGTCTAATTTTGTCTTATTTTCTCATTCAAAAATTTAAAAAGTCCTTGGAAATTTTGCTCTAGAAGCAACATGCAGTGCTACATAAACTTTTTAGTTCCTAATTTCATTTAAAAATGTTTAATTCAATTTCAATTTGTCACTTCACCACGGTGAGTGAAATTCTTAAGAGCATCCTCCAGATACTTACATACTTTGACAATATACAGTTAGAAATACAACATAGGTGAAAAATGCAGATATAGTATGGATGAGCATTGAGCTAGTGTGATATTAAATAATTATTGTATTAAAGTGCAGTAGAGTCCAGTAACTGTATAGTTGGAGTTAAAGTACAGTGCATGGCATTGAATATAGAGTGTGCTGTGTAGGTGTGTCAGTTCTGGCAGTTGGTTTTGAGTTTTGAGAGAACGTCTTTAATACATGTGTATTTTAAATACATTTAAAGTTAAAACCAGTGGAAAGCGCCAATGCAGTAAAGACAGAATATATATATATATATATATATATATGTGTGTATAATCAACATCTATGAAAACAAGCTTTAATATCTTATGCAGTGTTACTCCTAATGTAATTTGACCTTGTTATATCTGTAATAATATAATAGAATTTGCAATATATTTACCACAATGTTTACAGATAATAAATTCTTAAAATATTAAGTATAATTATGATGTGAATTAGAAGTACCTGTATGTATGTTTATTTACCATACAATTTTCCAGATAATATTGTAATAATTTACTATTTACTGAAAATTATTTATTTGTCTGTCACAGTTTATATTGTACTAAAAATGTTATGCTTCTAACGTAAATTTACATTGAAAATCGAACTAAAAATCCTTAAAACTGTGTTAGGCAGCTATAGTTTGTAAAATGCTCTCTAAATAGTAGGTATATTTGATATGCTCATACAAACTCCCTAATGTTCCAGGCTAGGAATGTAAGTCTGATTTGGATGTGTCTGCGATGCAGAAAATGCTGTCTAGTTAGGCAGCTGATTGGATGTTTATGAAGCTTAAAATGCAGTCCGTATGTAGCTTTGATTTATGTTGTGTGCTGCATGTCTTTTGTCTACAAATATACATGTTGGCATCTGTGATTCTGAAATGTCGATAATATCCACATAGGTATGTAGCTTTGTCTGTGATGTAAGGTTACTAGGTTTTGAAACAGCCATGGAGTGGAATCAGCAATAGAAGGACAGAGCAAAAAGCGGAGAAGTGAAAGACATGAAAGGGATCCTTTCACTCAGTGATCAAGTATCGGCGCATATGCTTCTTTCTGCCAGCTATATCATTACATTTCTATCGTGGTTGCCAGATCCTTTTTATTCCTCTGTTGTTGAAGATTAGTGGATGTATTATGGGATGACTAGATCTGCTGTACCAGAGTTAATTTTACAATCTTGAAAAACATGTGCAGCCACGTTGTGGTCTGTGTTTTTTGAAATCACAAAGATTTTAGACAGGACTCTGATGTGACACAGTCATTTGATCACACCTCTCTCTAAGCTGCCGGTTGATACGGGAATATATCCTCACGTGTAAAATAGCAAAAAAGGGGGTGAATTGTTTTAAGCAGCAGGTAATTATGAGGCTAAAGCTCAAGAGAGTCAGACAAGCATTGCCAAACTTCCGAATCCCATCTCATAATCCTGTACCGTGGGAGTTGCTGTGGCAACAACCACTCTTTCATTTCTACTGTTGACTTTTGACCTTTAACTGGCAGCTCTCCCTTATCAGGAAATGGCCACACGGTTACACACAGGCACACAAACACATCAAAACGTTGAAACGTTGCCGCAGCCATCCTCGTAATAGACTGACCAGGACCACATTCTGTCGCATACGGTTCATTCTGCGTGATCTTCATCGCTAACACTCTGAGAGATGCTAATGTTGGACGTGCCCTCGCTCGCGCTGAGCCTCTAGTGCACCGGGTGCTAGTCATTTTACATTGAACTGTGTGTTTCAGAGTCTTTTAGCGTGCGCATGTGTGTATGAGCGTTCCCCCTTTCTGCTCACCCACCCGTTTGAAATAGACCAGCAGCAGTTCGGCAGTGCTGACAGGAATCCAATTGACCGTGGCTAATGGCAGACAGACAAGGGAGAGTGGGTGAACACGGGATGACCTGCAGGCGGAGAAAGAGAGAGAACAGGATGGGAAATGGGCATCCTCTCATCTCTCCTTGGCACAACCCATAAAGCGACAATTCAAGACTGATGATCACTATTTATGATGTATTAGGTCATTAAAATGCTTATACAGTCTGCTTTAAGAGCTATCAGTGCAGTAAATACAGGATTTAATGTAGTTCGTCAATGATAATAGCTCCGTTCCAAAATTTAACAAGCTGCCTGTTTGGATTGAATTATAGGGATATGTATACTGAGTATATATATTTGAATGTCTTCATGCTCATCTATAACATTATGCATTGTTTTTTGAGGCATGTAGCCCAAGAGGTCCATTATTCTGCAGAGATTAGCTCCAATGTAATCAAACACACCTGAACAGGCCTTCACGAGTACTAGGCCAGGGATTTTCCTGGGTCAAAAATGGTCTTCGATGGTGGTGGACAACAAACACGGTCATCCACAGGAAAAAAAACACTGTACCCATGTGAACTGCGAGCCCAGAACTGACAGTAAATCCATAATAAATGAAAAGAAACGAAAGTTTGGGCTTAACATGTCCTATTCGTTCATGAATTTTATTAACACGATCAGGATAGATTATAAAACAAAGAGCTTAGAACTTTTTTTTTTTTTTACACCGCTCATTACTTAAGAGATCATGACACAGTATCCAATTATTTTGCTCTGTCCATTGCTTTGACTATCACTGTCAGTTGGATTCAATTGCGCATTTAAAAATATTTGTCAATCCAGAAAGATTGCAATGTGAAAAATGTATTATATAGGCCTACAGAAAGCAAAGACCGCTGCCATATTAGTCACTGAGGCTGTCAATTACAACACGAGAAACACAAAGCTGCACTTCTGCAAAATCTTTACTGTTACAATAATTGAAGGGGTCTGTTTATGTTGTGCAGTTGATCTCTTATTAGCACTGTGCTTATACTTTGTTGGTTATTATGAAAAGATTCGGTGTGCAGCACTCACGCTAAGCAAAAACTCTGCCGTGCCAGTTTGAGCGGTGTTGAGCACGTACGGATTAACTTAACGCATCTGATTGGCCATTGTGTTCACGTGCTAGAAAGCTCAACGCTGCAAAGACATTGCAACGCTCTTCACAGAGGGCTTACACAAACACTCACAGCAGCATTTTAAAGCAGAATGGCAGATATTGTTACATTAAATTAACAAAATCTTTAGCGGGACAAAGATTTATTTTGACGGCCCCCAAAAACTTTCAATGCAGGAAAAACCCTTTAAGCTGCATTTGATTTGAAATGTACTTTGCAACCGTTAAAAAAAGTTTGTTCTATATAGTGCGAAAAGGGTTAGTATTTACAAAATTCAGGCGAACTACATCTTTACTAAGTTCTTGAAGTCACAAGACCGCATCAGTTGCATCACTTCCCTGCCGTTCACGACTTTCGCCTACTATTTAATGCATTTGTACATACTTCTCGTCTCATACTGTTTTTGCAGGACTAGAAAATTACAGGCGTTTCATTTCATTTGATGAGGGTTAGTGCTAAACTTAGAGCAGATTCGAAGAACCTTGATTTGGACAGTTCACCTGGGTTTTGCAAAATGATTCTTCTACCCTATAACAGCATTTACCATTTCATTCACCACACTTTTTTGTTTTTAGTGAGTAACAATTGATACCAAATGGCTAGCACTCAGTCCAAAACTCAACTTCAAACTGAGGGAATCACTTCTGCTCTGGCAATCTGCGTTAAGAAAAGGCAGTGAGGCAGGTTGCTGCTGGGATTGACAGTGTTTATCGACTGTTTTGTCTTTGCTCGATGTTGAGCTGCGCTAATAGACCTTGTGGGCTGCTGTAGGCCACCTCCCTTGGAGACTTGTCCATACTCACTAAAAGTCCAATAACTAAATTCAATTGATGCATGCTAATTTTAGAAATTGCATAACACTTAGTTGTAGTTTGACCTCTGTTCTTTACCTACCATATGCAGTCAACAGTGTCCGTGTCAGGTTACAAAGACATTACTAAAACCAGTTCACATTTCTGTCTGATATTTGTCCAGAAAGCTTGATTACTAACTTTAAAGAAACTTACGTTTTACTTTGAAGTTTGAAGTTTCCTCAAGTTGCTCTTTAACGTAAACAAAATGGCACCATTTTGTCTAATACCAAAGCAATTACTGTAGCGAAATTAGCTTCGGTCACTGTAACACTTCATAGCAGTATCTCCATGAATTTTCTCCTGTCAAACTGAATTTGATGCGAGCGAAGGGGGAAATAGCGAGGGCCTCAGTCCTGGCTCGACTGCAGTAATTGAGTTCAAACGATGACTAGAAAACGGAGAGCGGCTGTGTAATGAGAAAACAGACGATTTTGGGCCGAGGGAGACCTCAGAGTTCTGTCCTAATTTCTGCACCCTGTGTTTATCTCTTTCCCTTCGCTCTCCACCTAAACACAGTTAAAGGCCATTTATGCAGATGAGAAGCGAGAAATTTTATCCCCTATTGACTGGGAGAGTGGGCGGGGTCTAATCAGACACATTGAGTTTGGCAGGAGCAGAGCAGATTTGTAGAGAGAGTGGCTTCATCAGATTAGCAGGGTTATATGAGGTAGGCAGGCAGCTGTTGTGATCTATATTAAGGCATGTCTTATGAGAGCCCTGGCTTTGAGTTTAGAGTTAGCCAGGCATCAATCACTTGTAACAGCATTTTCGACTTTTTCCGACACACTTTGTTCAGCTCACATGGAGTCGTCTCTCATGGTGAATGCTGATTTAAATACTCAAAGAGATACAAGAGCTGAAGTTTGCAGAGACTGAGAAACAAAATGCAAACATTTGGCTCCCTTGTTCTTGCATTTTCCACCAAAATGGTGCCTGTGCCAAAGCTGGTGTGATGTTGATACCACAAAACCAGCACACAAACACACACTAAAAGTCTTGTGTCTATGATAAGTGTCTCTAAAAACAAATTCATAGTATTTCAAGGTGTTTTATTTAAGATAGGAATAGAAAATAGTCACTACAGCTTTGCAGCATATCAAAAATAAGGTCTCAACTTAGTTTACATCACATCCAGTGCAAACCACATTGTTTGTTATAATGGGACTTATCTAGTTTTGTTTTTCGTTATCGCCTGTTGACACCAAGAAGGATAACTATATTAGACTCCTCACCAATGCACGATAACATTCAGTTTAGTATAAATGGTGTTGCCGGAATGTCAGCTGCTTTAAATGCTCCAGGTCTTTAAAGTAGGGTGCATTCTGGTTAGTTGTCAATGTTTTTATCATTCATAAGCTGAAAAAAAAAAAATTGTTTTGAAAGTTATTCCAACAATATAGTTCCTCTGAGACATCGACGTAATAGCTGTGGAGTGGACTTGACTATTCTCATAGAATTACAACGCTTATTACAATTTTATTATATAGTTACTGCTCTTGGTGTGAATGGGCCTATACTCTGGGACAGTGGTTCTCCACTCCAGTCCTTGGGACCCACGGCTCTGCACATTTTGTATGTCTCTCTTATTTGACACACTCGGTTCCCGAGGATTTGAGTTGAGAACCACAGCTCTAGAAGGACTGTTTTACTTTTTTGGGAGAACTTTACATTGTGAGGAGGTTATCCCATCCCCTGGCCTTATGTTAGTGATTGTATGATTGAACACAGTATGTTTGTTTTCTTATGACCTAGAACAATCATGGGAAACGCAATGAATATGGCCAGATTAGGCACTGCATCCGGCGACGGCAAAGGGGTATGTCACATAGTAGTTGATGGCTGGCATTGTGCAGCATGTCCAGAGAGAGCAAAGCCCTGCAGTTCAGGTTCATCAGTAACACTTTGTAATGGTGTGTGGGGTGCAGAGAGATGGATAGTGTATTCTGAGGAGTTTCCTCACCTCAGCTGTGTGTGGGATTCTCCCCTTAACCCCTCATCAGTCATTTACACACACATACACGGATGCTGACTATGGCTAACAGCAAAGACTATGTGGTAACCCCCATCCTCTAATGCTCGGTTTTTCTCTCTTCCTAAACCCTCATCTCCTTTACTTTGTGTGTGTGTGTGTGTGTGTGTGTGGGCGGGCATTTGTAAGAATTTAGAGGCCACTTCCCTGCTGTTCACTCTTTAAAAGTCATTAATAGTTGAACCGAAAAATGAAAATTGTCAACTACTCACCCTCATGCCGTTCCAAACTTGTATGACTACTATAATTTCTTCCATTGAATACAATATGAAATATTTGAAGCAGTTCATACATTAGCTGTGTGTGAGAAACAAACCAAAAAAAAAGTGTTCGTTCACCCAAAAATGAAAATTCTATCATTAATTACTCACCCTCATGTCATTCCACACCCAAAAACAGTTCATCTTTGGAATACAAATTAAGATATTTTGATCAAATCTGAGAGGTGTACGAGTCATCCCTAGACTGCAAAATAATCAACACTTTCAAAAGAATGATTCATTCAGTATTCTACATGTCTTGGAATATCATAAGTTTTGGTTACCTGACCTTTCAACGGAGGGACAGAAGCCTCTCGTTTCATTAAAAATATCTTAATTTGTGTTGCGGAGATTAACTAAAGTCTTATGGGGGTGAGTAAATGATGACAGAGTCACTATCCCTTTAAGTGCCATTATTCAGAACAGTGCTTCAGCAGTGTGGCAGGGAAATCCGTATCTGTAGAGGCACATCGTGGCATCAGACACGCTCACGGTACAGAAGCTGGGTCATGCCCCTGTATTTTTGATGCTCTCACAGCCAGTTGCAGCTTTATACACTGTGTGAGATCAACAATACTGGGAGTGACTCGGGCAGTGGCTTTCATTCACATTAGAGCGAATAAATCAGGGGTGTGCGTACGTTACAGTGATTGCTATTGATTCAGACTGAAGTTACACCTTTTCAGTATTTATTCAGCATTGTGAGATTTATTTGTATCTTTAGCAGTACGCTATACTGTATCCAAAGTAATCAATATCAGCACAATATAGAGCGTGTACATCCTTTAAGACATCTCAGACAATTGAAACTATTATTTCTACACATTAAAACCAGGTTTTGTGACCCTAGTGTAAGATTAAGCTACATGCGAATGAATTCATTCTTTTGAAAACGTCAATGTTTTTATTCTTTGTTAGTTTAGCAAACTGACCTTCTGCATAGCTATAATAATAAAGTGCATAAAAGCATATAATAATGCCATTCAATGTGGAAACATGCATTTCTTCTGTTGTGACTTTTTGTGTTTCTCTAAGAGCCCGTTCTTGTCGGTAAGTCTTCTATCATGGTGTTCAGCCAGGGATTAGACCAGCTCTTATGTTATTATTTTCTATTATGTCATTGAATAGGCATAATGGAACATCCTCAGCCTTCTGCACATTTTCCTCGGAACTGTTATTGAACATCTAATAACTAGTTCACCCAGCGTTCAGCGTAGGCCCATCTGCTCCTGAACGCTGACTCACGCCAGCGCTGTTGTACACCGAGGGGCTTTCGACTTAATCGTTGCGTCTGCTGACAATCTCACTCTAAACTGTTGTCAATGCTTTACCCGAGTGTGGTGGCCACTGCGTGAGAGGTTGGATTGGCGTACCTGTCACATGCGGTTCAGATGAGGCTGCCGGTCACAAACGGAGCATGTTGGGTAGATCATTTAAAATGGTGTGAATGAATTTTTCTAGAGTGAGTGGGCTGATTTTGTTGGGTAGTGCATCTGCATACAAAAATACAAAAATAATAATAATGAAGAAGCTTTACAACAACCTTTTTTTCTTTGTTTGAAGATTATTGAAGTGCATTTTACTAGAAAACTGAATAAATATATGTGCTACCAGTTACTGAGTGAAGCTTGTGTGTTCATTTCACCCAAATGAAGCACGTTGATGGGCATGCTCTTGCTCTCGCTATGCTTCATGTGTGTGCCCGCTCTTCTGGGAGTAGTGCCCATACTAGGAATTCTGCACTTTATGACGTCATACAAGGCCATGCTCCAAAAAAACTTTCCGAAACTTATATGAACCTTGAAGGAGTGTATTTAGCACAGAAATACTGTCATATTGGACATGTTTACCATGAGAATCCAACTCTTTAACAGTATAAATAAGTCAGCATGAAATCGCATTAGAGATCGCCTTTGAATTGCTGCCTGTATGATTTGACAATTGCATATTGCCATATTGCGATATTGATTTTAGTTAGTTAGGTAGATAATTAAATCAATATATTGTGCATGCAGAAGTGATGAAATTATATCTGCAATTCCTCCGTGTCCCATTTATAGCTACCTGCTGAAGACCCAGGTCCAACTGAGTAAATTGCTGACTCAGGAAAAAAAAAACTTGAATGTAAATTATTTACTTGCCTCATTTGCTCTATCAGTGAAGATGTTCACTATATCAAATTAGAAGCTCAAGTAGCACAAAAAAATGAATACCTTCTGGCAAAATGTGTTTTGAAATGTGTAGAAATTTGCATTTGGGCAACACCAGTGACAACTGAAAAGTCACAGTGTATTAAAAGTCTAGAAGTGTTGAAGGAAGGGCAGGATCATTATGAATCCCCTCTTGTATTAGTGTTGATATTGATGTCCGTGCTACAGAGCGTGAGGTCACGCACCACTGCTTTTCATTCTCCTCTAATTCTAATGAAAGTGTTTAAAGCGCTCTCTGTGTGCGCACAGTCACATAGCCGTGGAGAGGAAAGCTGATTTAGCCCACCTTCCATCTCGCTATCCTCTTCCCCTCGTCAGGATTTACTGTGATCGCAGACTGTGGCCGTAATCCGCTGCACGCAATGGGGAATAAGCCTCGTTATCATGTGACTTATACTCTGTCTTGGCCTGCCGTCAATAGCCATATTTCCTGCTCATTTAAGGGACCACTGCTGCAACTATGGATCCATTGGAATATCTGTGAGCTGTGTAGACAGCGACATCTGCCTTAGCTCTTTGTTTGTTTATATATATATATATATATATATATATATATATATATATATATATATATATATATATAAATATAAATGAAAAAGCCGTGTCTGGATATGGGCCCAAGATATGGACATTACTTCTGCAAATACATTAAACTTCTTTAGAATCTATAAATGCAATACTCATACCCTTATGTAAATTATTGAATTATGAATTCAGGTTATTCCTCAGCCGTCTTTATTTCTCCATTTGCGTTGAACTCCCCTCTCCCCATTCTTTCTCTCCCACTCTTTCTTTCTGCCATTTCTCATTAAACCTGTTCGTCTTTTGCCTCTCACACCTTACCTTTGTGTGAGGTGTGCCACTGGCTCTGTTCTGCACACTTAGAAATACATCCATTATCTGGAGAAGGCTTTTAAGGCTGAAGAGAGAAAGAGAGCTGAAGAAAGAGGCATATGAAGTGTTAGGACAAGGTGACTGCTCTAATGATGTTTTTTTCCTGATAGCTTGTTCTGATTGCCCGAGTGTTCTTACACCTAGAAAAGTAGCCCTCATCAAACCAAAAGAGGAGTTATAGATTTCTAACAACCCTCTTCAACCGCTAATGGTTCAAAAAGAAAAGAAAGCAAGCAAGGAGGGGAAATTTTGCTCAGTTCTTGCCCCCAGATTTTCTTGAAAATGTTTGAAGTGCTCAGAGAATTGTCCAAACCTCAGAATAAAATGGCTTAGTTAATAAGAGGTCTCTTTTTCTCTTTCTGCCACAATTACTCCACTTAACATTATATTCTTTTCTTTCTGTCTTTCTTTCAGTCTTTCTTTCTGTTTGTCTGTCTTTAAATCACTCATCTTCAGGATCTAGAACAATAAATGGGGTATTTGTGTTAAAAGATAACTGAATGACACACATTTCCTTTATAATATCTTTTTCATAAGATTTCAGCTAGCTTGAGTACCATATCATTAGGCATGGGTCAGTCAGGTGTTTTCTTGCTGCAGGAAATGGCAATCTTGACCCTGTGATTGGCACCATGAATTCTTTGTATCAGGCCATTTTGGCAAAGCGTGTGATGCCTTCAGCATGTACATTGAAGCTTGGACTTTCCAGCAAGACAATGATCTCAAGCATACATCCAAGTCTACCAGCTCTTGGTTCAGGGATGGGGCCTGGAATGTCCTTGAGTGGCCATCTCACCCTCTGGATTTAAATCCCATTGAAAATCTTTGATGGGATTTGAAACAAGTGGTGGCAACACAGAAAGCACAAAATGTCAGTGAGCTGGAAGCTTTTCACATGAGCAGTGGCCTAAGAGTCCAATAGAGAGGTGTCAGGATCCTCTGAACGCTTGCCAGAAGTATTTATTGGAGGTTATAAAGGGTAAAGGATGTTCTGCCAAACACTGACTTTTCGGGTTGAATAGTTTTGCACATGGTTGTTTGTTGAGACTCAACTTGATTCTCAAAATCATTCTAATTTCTATTTCTATACTGTTTACTAAGGCCTTTAGTGTGGCGTGTTCAACTCAATTTCATTCCCATCACCAGAATGTTTTATAGGCCAGTGACTTCTGGGCTAAAATTCAGGAATATTTTCTTTATACCCGTTAAAACATCTAAAAACACTTGTTTTACTCACTTGCTCTTTCAAGTGTATTGACATGATTTACACACAATATTGTGAGAGCATCACTAATAAAAAAAATCACAGTAACAAAAATAATAGGCCAACAACTGTGAGAACTATTTACGTCACCTGTTTGTGGATAAATATTGTCTCAGCATTTTTTTATGCAGATAATATAGATCAAATTAATTTTCTCAGACTAGGTTGTAATAATCTGTTGCAAAATCATCAGTATTCATTACCGTTCCGAGGTTTGGGGATGGCATGATTTGTTAATACTTTTGAGAGAAGACTCAAGGCTGCATTTGATCAAAAATACAGTAAAAAATTTTTTTTTTTTTAAATAACTATATTGTAATATATTTTAAAATGTATTTTATACCTATGATGGTAAAGCAGAGTTTTGAGAAGCCAGTACTCTAATCTTTTATATTTATTGTTTTTATTTTTATTATTATTATTATTATTTTAAATAGAAAGGTTTTGTAACATTATATATGTCTTTGTCACTTTTGATCAGAGAGTCTGCTGAAGACAAGTATTAATTTCTTTTAAGGAAATCGTACTCACCCTTTTGTTTGTAAAAGCCCAATTTTATCTTTACTTGTTTCCTCAATAGTCTGCTCTGTCTCTGCCTTTTTTTCTCTCTAGCAAGCAGTGAAGGAGAATGTAAGAAGAAGAGAGGCAGAGGAGAAGCAGAGGAAAGCAAGGATAGCCAAAGAGAAGGCAGAGCGAGAGAAGCGGGAGCGGCAGATGAAGAAGAAGAGACTGCTGGAGGTCAACACAGGTGAGATGTTTATCAGTCACTCACTGAAAGTTTTCACGAGAGCGAGCTTTAGAAACATCACCTTTGAAGATGGATGAAATGAGTCCCTGCACCGTTTCCTGGGAACTTGTTTTCAATAGATGGAAAAGAGAAACAAGTGAGCGTGTGTGTTTTCTGTTGTCAATCTGTTTCCATGTGAACAAGCCATCAATGTTTTAATACCACAAACGCAATGGAGATTCAACCCCATGTCTTTCATAATGGCAAAACGTTACTTTGTTGTGTTTGTCAGTTCTGAAACGGGCCGATTTGCATTTACTCACTTTCTATAATATTTACACAGACTTTTTTCTATCTGAGCGTGCATCAACCTCATAATGATGTAACATAATGCATGATGATATTAGAGATGTGATTGGATTACAAACAGGTTCTGTGCACTCATGAGACACACATGAAATGAGATTTTTGTAATGTATGTTGCCTCTCGTGCTTGCCTCCTGCTGTTTGAGGAATGTGTGTGAGGGTGTGTACATGTACCCAGCAGGCTCTCAGTGTTGACTGGGATGAGTTTTGTGTCCATATCGGGTCTCACGCTGAGCCAATAAAGCAGAAGAGCAGCCTGTATGCGTTCTTCATGCACTTAATACACACTTACAAATGAATATATGGATTGTGGTGTGATCAGTAGTGAATCTAGTGTTGGGTTATGCTAGGATGTGTGGTGGCAGTTGGCAGTGGGGCATGAAGTACAGTGCAAGGAGGAATGCATGATGTATTGGCAGTCATATTACTATCAGCAAAGATTTTTATTCCGAATTAAAATCAGCATTTTCAAAGAAATATTCTACAAGATTTTTTCCCCCCCTGCTGTGCACCTTACTAAATAATAGAGTTATTACAATATCTGAAACTTCAGTAAATATAGAAAAACCTAAAAAAAAAATCAAAATGCCAAAAATTATTTTATAGGAATAGATCCCTGAATGCATACTGAAGGGGAAATAAAAACAAAACGATGTAAACTGATTTTAGGACCTAGGAGAACAGTTAATTTGCTCCAGATAGCGCTAGAAAGCCATATAGTGGCAAGATTCGAACAAGAGGTTGGCAGAGACAACCTTATTTATTGATAAAATCTCCAAAAAATTGTGTTAAAAATAGAACAAATATTATAAAAATGAAATTTTAGGGCTTCGCGTCTGAACGGATCCAGTTATATTTTCACTTCAGCATGGTTCGACACGATATAGTTATGAACTGTTCTCAGCCTGGAATTCTCAATACAGTTGGCTTCTTCTACCTTGCTGGTAGAGTGCGTGTAGTGATGTCACCTCTTGGGATTTGTCACCTTTCTGTTGAATGGGTACCAGTTTCTTTGTAGATAGCCAAATGCGCTATGTTTGCAAAGTTAATAAAATTAATAGAAATATCTGACCATCCTCCATAACGCGGTCACTATTTACATCTTATATGTGTAATCGTTTGCATTACCAAGGCAATGGCTGATGCATTTGTGTTATACCCCAAAAAGGTCCGTTATCAGCCCTACAGCAGAAAATTAAAGCATATTCGTACCACCTGGCACGGAATGAAACCGCTAATAAATGAGAGGTTTAGCCCCACGGTGGAAAAGCTGCTTAAGATTCAATGATGTGAACAGAGTTCAGTTCTAGTGTCAATACAGTCAAATCAATAATATTGCTGAATATTAAGTGTCCCCAACTAAGTGAGCCAGAAGCGTCAATGACAAGGAACCCAAAATCCATTGGTGGCTGAAAAGTAGAATTTTTTTATTTCAAGATGCATAGGCATGGGGTACGTTCTATAGTGGGCCTATATTTGCTCATTTGTTAAATGATTGTAGGATAAGAAAACAGTGGAGCCATTTAAAGCGAGCGTTTTAAAATGAGACGCACAAAATCTAGATTAGCATTTAGTATCGGCTGTCATATTTTCATTACTTTGTCTGGGACAATACCCTCAAGTGCACCTTTTATATCTTATTTAAACCTAAAGGTTGCATATTAGTACATTTTAAAGTACACTTAATCTACTAATTCACACCATTTATGGCTAGACAAGCTACTATGGTGTACAGTGACAAGGCATTTTGGACGTATTTTCTGACGGTGTAGAAACTTTGACTTGAGTTGACCTGGGATACATCACTGTGACGTTTGCCATTGTCCTAAATAATATAAGCTTATTTTGAATGTTTTTTTTCTTCAAAGATATTGCATCTAATCAACTTCATCTGCAATAAAGAAAGCACATCAGTAAGCTAAGGCATGGTAGAAGTCAATGGGTCAAAGTTGGAATTGTTTGAGCACAAATAATGTTGTGAAAGGGCTTTTAGATGTAAGCTAAGAAATGAAGTATACATTTTAGGAGATTTGACAGTTTATGCGATGGTGGGAGAGGTCTGATTTTATTTATTTATTTAGTATCTTTTTAGAAGCATAATCCTCAGTAGATATGAGTAAGTCAAGGTTTTTTAAAGGACAGCCACTGAAGCAGGTCTGATTCTGCTGGGTTTTGTTTTATTTAGTTTCTCTTCTTTCTTTCCTTTTTACTCTCTTTTGAAGGACTGCTGTCCTTCACTTTTGTTTAAAACAAATCTCAGTGTTTAAGTCTCTAGAGCAGGTCTCAAATAAACCTTTTTAGGTTAATGCAGATTTCATTAAATGTCTCATGACACAGTCATTCGGAACCAAAGTGAGTTTTTCAACTTGATGAGATTCTTCAAGGATTCACTGACATGTCACCACTGTCTTTGCTCAACAGGGGGCACCACACACTGTCCGGGCGCTCGGCATCTGAATTATTTACACATTTGGATGAATTCAAGTCAGAGACTGAGTTTTAGCTCTCTGCTTAACTCACTTGCTTCTCTGATTATATCCCCAGAAAAAGACTCTAAGATTGTTTTTTTTTGGGGGGGGCGGTAGTCTCCCCATCCTAATGTTATGTATTGCTGAGCATAACTGTCTAAACTGACGTCTCTGTTCAGGTAAAAGAACACTTCATTCAGTCACCCAGTACATTAGAACTGATTTCATTTGTTCAATTTAATATTATTGTCACTAGTTCAAGAGATGAACACATCTGAATTATTTTGTGATGGAGTATAATGGTGACAACTTTACAAAAAGGTTCATTTATTAACATTAGTTTATATATTAACCACGAGCAATACATTTGTTACTGTATTTACTATATTCATTTAATCCATTTTAATTTAAAAACAAAAATAATTTGTAAAACTAGAATTTATTTTTTAAATGCGGTCTGTAAATTGTGGGATGCATTTGCATTCGTGATGGGCCGCAGGTTGAGAACCACAACCCTAAGCTCATGGAGTTTTATCGGCTTTAAAATATTTAGTAAAAAATATCAGTCAGTATCAGACAGTAAGATTTTTAAAAAAAAAATTGTTAGTATTAATATTTTATACATTAAAATAGAAAAAAGGTATTTTAAATTCTAATATCACAGAAAATTACTGTATTTTTGGTCAAATAAATGCAGGTGGGCATAAGAGTCTTTTCAAAAAGAGTGTATGAGAATAAATATTCCTAGTTTATAGCTAGATATTGCTTATTGTTGCATATTAATACAATTTTCTGTATGCCATTCTTCCGTTTAGCTGAAAACCTGCTTATTTTAAGCAAATTTTCTGTAAAGTTTTGAATCTGTTTTGCTACTTTGTTGCCATAAGATCACATTTTAGAGCCATTTCAAAGAAAATACATACATTTCAAGACATTGGCTACATCGCCCAGCCTGATTTCTAAAATGTCATGTGGACACTTCCTCCCTTATTTGTGTCTGCTCACTCTATCTCTCTCTCTCTCTTCTCATCCTTTCATCATCAATCAAACACCAGCAGTGTCCTCCTACAAGGACTGACTTCTCCAACCTAGAACATGCAGGCTCTTATAGAGTCGGACCAATCTCTCTCTCTGTCTCTGTCATTCCGCTTGCACTCTGGGATGAGTGGCTGAGCCACAGGTGGAGGAGTGTGTGCTGATTCGGATATAAAAGGGAGATGCATGAGGTGGAGTGCGTGTAAATGAGCGAGTTAGTGAATGTCGATCGAGCAGGCTCTGGCTGTCTCCCAACTGGTCTGAGTGTGTATAAACGTGGCTCTTTCAGGAGGCCTCAGGTGTCTCTTCAGTTAATGCTGCTTCCTGTCCAGTCAACCAGCGCAATTGCTCTCTCTCGTCCACAGACACAGAGACTGAGAGCGGCCACTCTTGCCCTGCAGCTCACCAGCATGTGCTAATCGTTGTTATCTTAAGAATTATCACAGGACAGAGCCAAAGAACTACAGAGTTTTTCTCAAAGCAGGAAAGCTCTGCTCGCTGTGATTGTCCATGTTTTTGATCAGGCAGCCACTCAGACGGCTAACTGCTACCTGCCACATGTAATTGCATCAGTGGGACGTTTTCCTGCATTTAGTTATCGCGGCCTGTTGCCGTAAAACGGCATCACTTTCTCGCAGTTTGGCTTTTCTCGTCAGTGCGACGTGTGCAGAAAACACGAAAAACACACACCTAGCGGTTCCTTCCTTTTACAGATTTCACTTGTTTTTTTGCATCTCACACCAATTTCATTCACCCTTCAGTCTAGTTAGCATCTGTATCTAACTTGACGTCGTTGTTTAAAGCAAGAGTGACTGATTGGTCAAGTTTACATTTGGTTCTTTTAACAGCATGAAAATCAAAGAATAAATTACACAATGTGAGAAACATGACAATACTGGAGTGTCACATTGTTTTTTTTTTATGAAGCTTAGCTTACCTGTTTACCAATTATCAACTTTGTTGACAGTGTAGAGCATGGAATGGAAATGGAATGAGAGAAATGTGAGAGGAAAAAAGGTAAATATCATTTTTGGAAAAAGTTGTTACACATCATTTGCAATCAAGCTATTATCAAATTAAAAAGAAGATATGTGTACTTCTTTGTAAATAGGATAAATGGCATCCTTGCTATGAAATTAGTTGTAGCAATTGAATTTCAAATGAGTCGGAATGCTACTAAACACATGATTTAAAATGTGATTGAAATTTTCATTTTATATATTAAATACATTTTCATATACAAGTAGTCTAAATATTAAAATATTCATTTATCTTCTGTGGAAGTCTTAGGTCCAAAAAAAGTTCATCCGATCATTACTTTCAGTCCGAATTGGTGGGATGAACACTGTCAATGCTGAAATGAATCTGCAGCAGTCAGGTGTTACAACTAGATCTCTGTAAGTTGTTTACATCCATTAATATTATAATCTTATGTGCTTTGAGACATGAGGTAGAGAGGTCTGCCATGCACAGTCATGTGTTTTGAAGGAGGTGTGGCTTTGGAGAGCGCTCTGAAGGGAGGGTGGGTTCTTATGCTTTCAAAGCCAGCTACTCCGAAATTGAAATATTAAATAAAATAAAATAGCTGCAACAAGTAGTCCTAAAAGAAGTATTTTAATGAGCACTGTTCCCAATTAGTTAATTGCTTCAATTATATATCAGTTAATAGTGCAGCCCTAAGTGGAAACGGGGGGGAAAAAATGATAACGCTCGCCCTGGCTCAGGTACAGTGGGAGACGCAGAGAGTGGGGCGACATCAAAGAGCTTTTCAGAGAATGTCGCCTTCAAAGAGAGACCATCCTCTGCTTCCTCTTCCCCCTGTCTGCTTTCTATCACAAATCTCTTTCACACCAATTAGTTTCTAATCATGTTCCTCTTTATCTCTCTTTTCTTTCCTGTACTCCGGCTCAGAGCTCTGATGTCTCTCTGACACGTGTGTGCTGGAAGTGAACGTGTGCGTGCAGCTCTTTAACACACAAGGATGCATTAAGTGCAGTGTGCATACTGCTTTGGAAAAGACAGCTGGTTTTTATTCACAAATAACAATAATTCTCCCTCTCTCTCTCTTTTTTTTTCCCTCTCTCTCACAGTTGTTGATGATGTCTGTCTCTCGTCTGAAAGTCAGACAGCACAAATAGGCTCTTTTGTGTTTCCAGGTTACCGTTGCCACTTCTTCTGTTCGTCTCCACGGAGACTGTGAATTAAATCACTGTGGTAATCTGAACCTCCCCGGTGAAAGAGGCGGCGCTCTGTACGTGTTAGGGTTAGTGTAAGCGGGCCACTCTTTGGTGGGTGGTAGGATGTGAGACAGAGAAGAAAAATATAATAAATTGGTTTGGCACTGTTAGCAGGAGAGGAAGCTGTGCACTAGTTTTCTCTGAAATGTTTTGGAGCCCCACACACACACACACACACACAGAGCGATGATTCAAGACCAGACTGGAGGAGTAGAGAGAACTACATGAACATGTTTTCAGAGAGCGGGGAGGGTCTCTGTGCTTGTTGAAAGCAGCAGACCAGACATCTAACAGAATTAGGCCACATATCCATAGACATGGAGCAAGCACAGTCGCCCGTGCTCTTCCTAATTCCAGCGAGTGCTGTAAAAGCCCAGCGTTCTGGCTACTCTGTCCCAGATATCTGCTTTCCTCCAGGACGAAGCCACAGGGGGGACTCCCAGCTCCCTGGAGCTCCGAAACGAACTGATGAAACCGACTCTGAGCCCTAAAGTCTATGGAAGGAATCATGTAGGATGCTGAAACAGACAGATGCAGTACAAGCTTGGTAAAACATTACAAAAATGAATCAAGCCCCACAAAGAGTCCAGAATTTAACAGGCCTCAATTGAATTTCACAAAGCAAGTGCAACACGACAAGTAATTTGTCTATTCACAACGAAAATACTGCTTGTCCCTCACTATCACAGCCTGTCAGAACTTTTATATGCTGAAATAAAAGCAGGATGTTGGACCATTTAGATTTCTCTTGTAGATGGAGCTACCAAGCACAATACTGAAAGAGCTGTTATTGCTTGATTTATGTTGCGTTTATTTCAATATTTTAGATTTAGATTCATTATTGTTCCTCCAATAATAGGCTCCACCAAATTAGCCGGATGCTTTTATCCAAAGCAATCAGTATTGTGTGTTCTCTGGAAATCAAACCCATGGTATTGGCATCATTAACATCATGCTCTACTGGGTTCACAAATCAATTAAATATGTTTCTTTAAGATTTCTGCACTACATTGAACCTTCTACCCCTCAGGTTGACTCCTGCTGAGTTTATGCATGAGATCCAACAATTTTCCCTTTATCTTTCACTGACGTTTCCTCCTTTCTTTGAAAATAGTGAAAATATCTGACCTTTATGCTCCAGTAAAGGTTTAATAATCAGAATATGCACCTGACAAATCAGATTAGCAGGTGGCATTTTGTCAAAGCCAAAGAAGACAGACAGCTGAGCAAATGCGCTCTTTGTATCTGTTCAGGAAAATATGATGTGAAAGATGAGAACAAGAAAAGAGGCTTGATGAAAGATTATAGGGGAGGTAATTGCTGTCTTCATTATTTGTCATCTCTCTTTCACCCTCTTCAGACAAATGCCAGAGAGAACGGACATGAACTGTGAGCGACTCTAGATACGTCAGGAATGATTATGTTGTTCTGTCATTATCGCTCAACCTGTGCAGACACCTGTCCAGCCCCTTTGCACACTGTTGTTTGATCTCAGATCAGTGAAATCATGTGTTTCTGTGGTTCGAATGAAATTTCTCATAAATCTCAGATGGACTGACGTGTAGCTTCTCCTTTAAAAGACCTACACCAATAATAGCATGTGTTCATAAATTGTGCTTGCGTAGCAATTAAGAGCAAATACATCTAAGGCCTTTCACTTTACTAGCAGCAGGGCTTCAGCAGAAGGGGAGTTTCATACGTTTCTAGGTAGAAGGAAAGCTGAAAGTAATTGAAATACATGACTAAATGATAAAAAAGGACACATTGTACATTTATCTTTACAGTCTCGTGCCCTCCCTTTCATGAAAATCGGTTTTCCGTCGTACCTTCTTCTTGAAAATGGAATGATGATATAAAAAACCCTTCACAAATTTCACACCGCAAAAGTGAAATGGTTCCAGACATTATTCCATGTTTATAGACGGCAGTATTGTGTATTAAAGCATGGACAATTTATTCATTTTTTAAGTTAAATTTTTATTCCTTTTTAAAAGTTTTTTTTTTTTTAAAGGAAAAAATCATAGAACGCATTTATACAGTTCATTGCTTAAAGATTTAGATGTTTGATGCTTTGAGATGATTTATGGATCATTTAGATGTATAGGGTTTTATTTGAAGAACAGTCATCCTTTCTCTCGGTCTTTCTCTTCAGTTTGAGTGCTTCCGTTCACTCTCTCTTGTATTTATGAAAGAGGGAGAGCTAAAAGAGAGGCAACAGCAATCAAGCCAAATGCCTTTTCCGTTCCTAGCTAAATCACACCATATCCTTCCCTCTCACACCTCCTCTCTCTTCTTCACTCAGCTCTTTATTAAAGCCACCCTCCATCCCTCTCTCCTCCATCAGAGACCCAGCAGGCTACCTCCTAGCACTTATCACTCTTTCGGGTTCACTCTTTCTTTCTCCATTTCTTTTAAATCACATTCGCTCGCTGTCTGTCCGTCCATCTATCCTTTCTGGAACCTGGCTATCTGGGTCTGTCTTTCGATATAAACAAGAAACATGCCACCTGGAAAACTGTATGCATGCTAATGTCATTCTTCCCTCTCCATATCTCCGCTCATTTCCATTGGCTCGCTCAGTCTCCCTTCTCGGAAAGAAATAAATATTCTAAGCATGACCCTTCCTTGTAAGTTGTGTTGGTTCAAGGCTGAATGTAATTAGTCAGGTCTGATTGAACAGTAGTTGTGCATGTGGGTGTAGTGAACAATTTTGAAGCCCAAAAAATTTGCATCCATCTATGATAAAAGTGATCCATACGGCTCCTGGGGGTTAATAAAGTCCTTCTGAAGCAAAATGTATAAATTCAAATAAGTAGCTTCTGGTGGAGAATCGTACACATGCTTCTTGTGCCAAATGAGTAACCCCTGAAGAGATGTATGACGGATGTAGGAGCAGCGTGTAATAAACTCAAGCTCCTTCACATTGAAATCCTTTTACATTTCTCTTCAAGAATTATTGTTTTAGACTTGACCAGTGTTTGTTTTGCTCTATCCTCTGCGCTTCTGCGTTCATCATTCAGTTATGCGTCGCGTCAGAGGATACTCTTCCACCGCAAATTGTTGTGTATTTAATATGGATAAATGCTTTTTTCGCATTCACTTCACACGACACTTATGCACAGAATACGCGTGTTCATGAGGGCTACAAATAGACATTTACATTACATTCAGTCATTTAGCAGACACTTCAGAAGATCTCACCGCTGAATTCACTTAAATCTGCAGGTTTAATTAAATGTTAATTAGATATTCAGAGATTTGTTTTAATGATATAGATATGTATTTGCTGAATGTTGACTGTAAATGAAAGTATTAACCTTTAGTTTTCCGTTCTGTAACTAATAGTATAATGCCAAACACTATACTTTCTGTCTTTGCATTGTGGTGGTCAGTCAAAATCAACCCAAAAATTTCGGTGCATTCACATTTGAGTCGTTTATTTTCCGTGTCCACTTTTATTTTCTTCACACTTGCTTTGTTTTCGCTGCCAGACTAACTGTGGGTGTCCACTGGCGCGGAGCAAGATGAGCAGAGCAGAGCTCGTACTCAACTTCCATGGGAATTAACTGCAAACGCTCCGCACCAGGGGTTACGCAACGTGAGCAATGATGCTGCATTTGAATTTTTCGCGACAGAGACGTACTTGAACATTACCTTGACAACACTATTTGACATTAGCGCAGGCCAAATATTTTTCTCCCATCGGTCGGGAGAAAACCATCTTTTATGCATTCCTCTTTTTCTTTTCTAACTGTCTTATCAACTTATATTGTGTTCTGTAGCACTGAGTTTCCTGCTTGTGGTGCACCTTTATGTCTTTTCACACCTGTCCATTAGCACCTGTCTGTCTGTCTGTCTGTCTCTGAGAGCGCTGGTTTCTGAAGCGTTGCCGTGACAGCTGCTGTAGTCCAGGGTCTTGTGGGTGAAGAGGATGGTGTTGGAACAGTGAGATAAGTGATTGACATTCACGCCTCATTTTCTCGTGGTCAGGTTCAGTGCCAGCCACTCGCTCTTGGTCTGGCGCTCGGCGGTAAAAATAATAATAAAAAATAAAAAAAAAACCCATTCGCTCACCACTCACTTACACACTGCCGACTGTCAGCAGAGAGATTAGGAACCATAGTTGTGTGTTGTATGTGTGTTGTGTGTGTGTGTATGTGTATGTATTTATAAATATAATTTTATTTTATTTATTTATTTCATGCATATGTGATTTTTGACTTTTCACTGTTGAAGTGTGCTGGGACTATTCCAAGTGATTAGATTTTTGCCAGATAGTCTTTTGTCATGGTTGATATATTGTATAAATCTGTCATCGGCCGATATTACAGATGTTATTGGTGGTGAGTTTTGCAAAAGCAAACTGTGTGAGTCTCAAATTATTTTAAATAATTCTAATGTGGCACTATATAAGTAAGTGTATATAGACAGCATTTTTACAAATGTTTATGTAAATATTCTGCACTTGTCTTACACAGATGAAATACAATTGCTCTAATGAGGACATGATTGCCTTATAATTGGTCTCAACCTGTGAATCATTAAAATCACTTGCCCATATTCTTGATCAAAAACTCCCACAGTTATTGGGGCATTATTCAGGCTGTGAATTAAATTACACAGGTGAAAATAATGACTAAAGAACAAATGTAAAACAAATGCATATGTTGTTTTCAATAGCAATTGAAAATAATGCAGGTGTTTGGTTGTTCCAGTAGGGATTGTAAAAGATGTATCAAACCACCCAAGCACTGTCTAGACATTTTTTGCACAAACAAGCAGGAGACTTGTGATGGAAGCCACAGACAGACCAGCAAACACTTTGAAGAGGCTACAGAGTTCTGGTACTGAAAGTGCACCAGACAACATATCAAGAGCCCTGGACAACACTGGCCGATACAGGAGTGCGATACAAAAGCGGACCATGTTCAAAAAGATCCTTGTCACTGCATTTCTGGAGTTTGCCAAAAGGCATAACACAAGGCACAGTTTCTCATGAGGGAAATGTGGGAATGTGGAAAAGATTTTGTAGTCATGTAGTTATGACTACATTTTGTAGTTATGACCAAAATAGACCTTTTTTTTTTTTTTTTTTTTTTTTAAACCTTCGAAGTGACATATATGCTACAAATTTAGCATTGACTAAATCATGCCCACAATGTGTTAAAAACAAAGTGAGTGGATGATGCAAAAAAAATTATGCATATTCCGTCTATCAAAAAGTGAATCTTTGAAAAGTGTGTCTTTACCAAAAAAAAAAAAACAGGTTCTAGTTACAACGCCAGATGAATTTTAAAATCGATTTAAATGCATAAAATGTCATACAAAGGCCTTTGCAATTGAGAGTCAGTGACACTATTTGAAAGGTTCGGGTTGTTCAAGTGTCATCTGACTAACTTTATCAACCTGGAGCAAATCTGCCTGGAAGAACGGATAAAATGATGCCAGAAGCGTAGCGAAGCTTGTACATACTCAAGGGAAAAGGCTTAGCTGTAATTCCTGCTCTACAAATAATTATTATTATTGTATTATTTATGTATTCTGTGCAAAAATATTTACTTTTAAGCATTTACTTTTATGTTAGTTTAAATATGTTAAGAGTTAGTTCTTAGTTCTTTGACTTTTTTTTTCCTCTTATCAAAAGTAGGATTTTGAATTCATTATAGAAATGCAATGGATTAAATTTAGAGTGAGGTGATAAGTGGTTGGTCTATCATACACTTTATCACAGACTCACACTCTGTCTAATTGAACTTGGCTAGTAAAAGTCAACAGTTCTGTGCTTTCTCTTCATTGATGGTTTTCATTGAGATCAGCTGCCCTTTCTGAACTGCTGACAGCAATCTGTACACATGAACCAAAAGAAAAAAGAACCTTCTTCTTGGTTACCCACAATCTCTCTCTCTCTCTCTCTCTCTCTCTCTCTCTCTCTCTCTCTCTCTCTCTCTCTCTCTCTCTCTCTCTCTCTCTCTCTCTCTCTCTCTCTCTCTCTCTCTCTCTCTCTCTCTCTCTCTCTCTCTCTCTCTCTCTCTCTCTCTCTCTCTCTCTTTCTCTCTCTCTCTCTCTCTCTCTCTCTCTCTCTCTCTCTCTCCCCCTCTCCCGTCTATTCTATTCTACAATAGCTGCTGATTGAAAATGGCCTCACTCATAGTATATCAGTGTTAATGGCTGAGTGTGTCTGGCTTTTTACAGTGAGCAACATACCCATGACAATTCTGCAGTCCCAAATAAGCTTCAGACAGCCCCTTTTATAAAGCCACTATAATTGTGTTTTATTTTACGTTTTATATTTTAAGAAAACGGAGAATCACAGACAGAATAGAGGAAGATTTCTTCTACTCTGTGAAATTCAGTCTGTATTTGCTGTAAAGGGAATGACTGATGACTTCAGTGAGACTAAGCCATGACACATCACTGCAATTTTGTAATATACTGTGTGTAGATGTATATATGTATACATGTATGTATGTTTGTTTGTGTGTGTGAGTGTTTATGTATATATATATGTATATATTATAGGGGTGGGAATCACAGGGTACCTCACGATACGATAACGATACATGGCTCACGATAACAAAAATATCATGACACAGCGATTATGCAATAATCAATATATTGTTAGACAATCCGATCATGATATGTCTATGAAAACGGATAACAGCACACAACTTTTTTCAGTCTGTAAATTAAATTTAACATTTTAAGTAAATTATGCTTTTTTTATGCTTGTGCTTTTTAAAAGCTTACTTTTCTTTGCGTGTAAACTAACACGTTTAGTCCGTTAACTCTACTTGTTTTATATAAACCTGGTACATAAAAAGAAATTAGCAACCTCTTATTTAAACCTGTGAACATCTCAGTGTTAACCAGCTTCCTTAAAATAACCCTGGGAATAGTGTTGTCAAAGGTACAAACTTGAGTATGTTAAAATGTTAAAAATGTAATGATACCAGCTTAGCCTGGGATTTTGAGCACTGTTGAGCGGATTCCTAAATGCCCCTGTTTGTGTGTTCATGTGCTCATTGTATGTTTGTGACTGGCTACAATGATCAATGGTTCTAAAACATATTGTAAATAGACATCTTTGGCACTCTTCACCAATCGCTTAGATTCACACGGGACCGTTTGACAGACGAAACAGACGAATCTACTGATAGATCAAACACTGCCGTATATATATGTGTAAGCGATTGGTGAAGAACGTCAATCTCACATCAGTGGTAAAAAAAAAAAAAATCTTAGTACGTCCAGACTTTGAACTGAAACTTGCGTGGGGCATCTGTTATTTTACCACTGTCCACCATCCTATTAAAAACGTTTTTCTTAGGCTAGTTAATGTTCCCTCATTCATGTGTTGATCGCCGCCTTGAAGTAGTGATGATGGGAGCAGGATCATTTTATGAACTAAAATATCGATATTTGACACCAGCGTGTCGATTCTCGTATCGCACAGAGAAGAACGAATATATATATATCGCCCTATCGAGGGTTAACGTTAGTGTAACAAACCCTAATGATGTTATGCCAGTCAGGTTATACAGGTAAACTGTTCTGGTTTAATTCTGAACAGCCCCGATGATAGGGGTCATAACTTATCGGTGAAGAAGTGGGCACTTCTGCAGCGTTAGCAAACACGCTCATGTGCTTTTTGATTTGTTTTGTGTTGTGTGCGTGTGTTTGCACTTGCTGTGTCAGTGTGAAGATTAATATTTGGAGGTTACAGTGTCAAGGCCCGCAATGCTTACCCATGCTTACCCATGCTCACCCATCTAGGGGTTCAGCACACAACAGACACACCTCTCATGCAAGCCTTTCTCGCCAAACCTGCTGAAAAGCACACTTTCCTGCCAGCCTGATTTATTCTCTGTCACTGGATGTGTGTGTGCGTGTGTAAAGTTTTTGTGTAAGCAGCAGTGCGCGCACATACGTGATGTGTTTGTGACCGTGAGCGGTGTGGTGTTCCTCCTGCCTGCCGTGTGTCCCACAGGCCTCCTTGTGTCTCTGGAGTTGCTCTGTGTAAAAGCCGGTGGCCTGAGGTTAACTGCTTGCTCCACTCAGCTGTTTTTACGATCGGCCCTCCAAATGCTACAAAACACCAGTGGATTTGTGGTGCAGAGGAGACGTATAGAGGAGTTTAAGGGCCTGTCTGCCTCTCAAATTGTCTGAATCGACACTGATATACCGTCCAAAAATGGTCGCTTTCATTTTTTAGCATTCCTGCAGAGACCCTTAAGACCCGGTTTAAGTGACGCTATAGAATGCCCCTCCGCATCCTAATGTTTTCTCTTCTTCCTTCCTCTCTCCTGTAGAGAACGATGAGACCGGTGTGATGGATTGTTTGCTGGAGGCACTGCAGTCTGGAGCCGCTTTCAGAGACCGCAGGAAAAGAGCACCCAGACCCCGAGGTGAGTCTCCTCACATTCCTCCTCTCACATCCTGTCATCATCGTCTTTCTTTCTTTCAAATTCATTGTATTAAATGCAATTTTACTGATAATAAGCCATTATGTTGTCAGCCACACACACAATTTTTATTTCACAGTCTGGCATGCTCGTCTGATTGGTTTCAATAGCTAAACTGTTGACCATATTAATGACTGCTTTTTTCTTTTATAGCTGTACAAGTTCGATGTCTATATTTTTGTTTATTTACATAGCTGTGTAATAAGTAGCATAATACGTCACCTGATCATCATACCAAAATAAACCCCTTCATGGTGACCAGTATTCAAAACAGAGTTAGAGGGATAGCTGTATTTTTGTGTATTTTGTGTAGATAAATGGATATAGATTTCTTTATGTAGATACTGTATATCTTCAGTTCACAGAACTTTCAGACTCTTTAGGATGAAACCATTATAGTATATAGTTTGTCCTTCTGTAAGTGCACAATTCACAATTTATAGCTCTGTTCCAGTCAAAGTGTTAAAAGGTTTTTTTTTTTTCTATAGAAATCAGTACAGAATCAGTCCCCCATTATCAGCACATTTCCTCTGGCATTACAGGAACCAGTGGAGTATAAATGCAGCTGACCACCTTCAATAGAAATCAGTGTGCTGTCAGGAGAGCCCAACAAACTGACCCGGCAAATCAGAAAGACCTGTTAAACGCTGCAGGAAATTTGAATGTTATTTTTTTTAAAGCATGTCATGACTCTCCTTATTCTAGGAAGCAGGGCCTACAACTAACTTTTTGCCACTCCTGCCAATGACCCAGTGACTTTAATAAGATTTACAGCCATATATATATATATATATATAAATAATTTATTTAACCAGGCATGAAACAGTTTTTGCAACCAAAAAAGTTTTAGATACCAGTGAAAATGTGCAATTCTATATTCCAATTTTTGATACACAGGTAAAACTACTAGCCAAACTAATATAAATTTATTAAAACTTTATTAAAGACAAGTGACAGTAGTTTTCAGGTAGAGACATTGGATAAAGTAATCAAATGTAAAACAATACGGATGAACATAGCTCTTCCTTATAAATAAAAAAAACCCTGAGAGTTAGAAGAGCGTGTACATGGTAAGGATTTCGAGCTCACTAGCTGAAGACATTACGAAACACCTCACTCACCTGTTGAGCAATAAAGCACCATCTCCTCATCGCATTACATTTCAAAGGCCTCAGTTGTTCTCACCATCTCCAAAAAGCCAAGCCAATATTTGATTCTCAGGTGATACTTTAGTTTAGGGTCCAATTATTACTATTAACATTACTATTATTAACACTGTCATTTTAGTACTTCGGTAGTAATTATATTAATTCATTAGTAATTGTAGTAATTCAGATATTAACTCCTTATTCTGCTTGACAATATTCTCCATCCTATAATCCTACATAACACCAACAAACTTAACAACTACCTTACTATTAATAAGCAGCAATTAGGGGTTAATTGAGGCAAAAGTCGTATCTCATAGTTAGTTAATTTTAAGAGTTGGACCCTAAAGTGTCACCGATTCTTGTTTTATTACGGATTCTGTCTCGTTCTCGTCTGGCAATCGGAAGCTCCTCTGTTGGGCTCTGTTGACTAGACATGCATGGGGAGAGTGACACAAGAACACAATTTCATGCCTGGTCTAAAATATAAACGCTTATAACGGTCGACCCATAGTGAATCAGTGTAAGACAAAAATACGTTTTGGAAGAAGGATCGTATTTAATAATGAGTATATTGACTCATATAGTTACATTGTGTACTTTTGATTAACATTTAAAAAGAGACAGCCTGAGAAATATTAGGCTGCGGTTCTTCTTGCAGTTGAACATTTAAATGTTCAGTGGTTAAACTTTCGTGCTGATGCAGCGTTGGCCCGTCAACTGTTCCAGTCATCATTCACGTTTGTCCATATTCCTGTTCTCTCAACATGGCATTGTTAGAATTCATAAAAATGTTACCGGCCAACTGGCAATCGACACGGTTTTATACATTTTTATTCTCATTTGGCCCATTTTTACTCGCATTTGTCGCTTGGCGAGTGTTCATTTCAGACCCTGCTAGGAAGTATAAGTCTATATTCATGGAGAACAAAGGTGGGTTTATGTGTGAGAGTGGCTCTCACTATGTCCTGTCCCATGTCCTAATTTCCACAGATGAACCAACACAAGTGCTCAACCAGAGTCCACAAAGACCTGTTCTGAAAGACTGCAACCACGGTAAAATCAGAGTTAAAAAAAAAGGAGAGGAATAGCATTTCTCTCCACTCTTTGCTTTAATTTCCTCTCTTCGCTATTAACTGCATTAAGTTTGCTCACTAACCCTGATCTACCAGCTCTGCGTTTGGGTTAATGTCTGTGTTGCCTTCTCTCAATCATGCATCACTCTTTTTATTCATTTTTTTTTTTTTTTTTTGGCGCTCTTATAGCTACTAATGTTCAATAGCAGGCCACTTGCTTATTTCAATGGCTCATAACAGTCCCTCAAAGCCTCTAACAGTCTAGAGAAAGAGGAAAGATAGCAAACTCTTTTTTTTTTTTTCCCCATCTTCCTAAGCTGCTGGTCATAAATACGACAGGTGTTATAGTGTGATATAGGTTCAGTAAAGGCTTCAGACTGCTGCTAACTACAAATATTCTTTTTCTTTTTGTTGCTCGGCTGGCTGACACTGTTTTTTGTTTCCACTGAACAATGATTTAACTTACTTTATAAACCCACAAACATAAACATCTTACTCCTTGGTTTGAGAACATATTTTAATATCAAAAGTAATTTAATTCAGCATCTGTATTGTAAAAGAAAAAATATGCAACTCTGACTCTGAAGAAATACGTTATTAAAACATAAAAAATGTAATCTAATAAAAAAAATAAAAAAAATTTCCACAGAGTGAAAAACCTTTGACATTTGGAAATATGTACTACACACACACACACACACACAACAGTCTTTACTGTCACTTTGGATCAATTAATTCAAATTGTAAGGCTTATTTATAATAATAAATATTATTTCAGACAGGTAAAATTGTTATGTGGCTGTGTAGTGTGACAAAAAATATTAATATGATGTCTATCACCTCAGTGATGTTTTACATCAACCACTTCCAGTGTAGACAACTTCTTTAAATATTATTAGATATTTTTGCGGCCTTTTGGTTAAGCCTGCCCACCAATTTTAACCACAAGCAATTCTGCGTCAGTGTGGAGCCAATATTATTTTTCTTAAGTGAAAATACACAGGCTACATAGGGGCACTGGCTGCAGCACCATCACCTCTATCTTATTGGTAAGATAAAATGTTTTTTTTTTCAATGTTTTTCTATCTGAGATGTCTCCTTTTTACTGCATGAATCAATCTTTTCTGTCTGCTTGCATGTTGTGTTGTTTTATTTCATTCAGACGTGCTGCTTACAATTTGTGTGGTTTTGTGATTGGATGGTTGATGTAAGTGTCGGAGTCAGCAGGGTTATAATCAATGTCATGTCCTCGCTTTAGCTGTCGTTACCGCCAGGTGTTAATGTGTCATCCAGAAACTCGCTGTGTGCCGAGAATGCCACATTTCCAGTAAAACCGAACGCCCAGAGACAGTGGCAACATTTTTTGCTGAAAAAGCCTTTTCACAATTGTCTGTTGACATAGCTGTTTTGTTTTTCTTTTTTCACGCTCTCTCGAAAAGACACAAAATTGCAACATGTTGCGCTCTATTGAACCTTCCTTTTGACATGTAACACTGCAGTGAATGGATCAGCGTTTGATGTGTAGTGGGAATCGGGAAAACCATCTGGAACAGTATTCAATCAAACTTCCATCCGTTCATGTTTTCATGTGAAATTCTGTTCTGATTGTTGCCTGTTCTACCTCTCAGATTTCTCAAGATCTTCAGTTTCCTGTTATATGTACAGTAGTGATTGTTTTAATATGCAACAGCAACATAAGATAACCAGACTTGGCTGTCTTGTCAAAGATTGCTTCATAATCGTTATCAAGGTACTTAAAAAATTAAGCTGTAACCCCATTAGCGGTTATTGGTTTTAATAGGAGTCCCTGCAAGCATACAGGAATACAATTACTCCTAGATCTCCTCCCATACCCACCCAGAGCACTGATAAAGTCTCCTCTCGCTCCCACTAGTGTTCTCTTACGACTTATCTCAAATTAGATTGTGCGTAGAAAAGAGAGAGTGAATAGACGGAGAGAAAGATGTGTGCGTATGCGCGATCCATCATAAGAAAGATTGCCGCAGCTCACATTAACTCCCCTTGTATGTCTCTCAGCAAAAAGTAATGAAGGACACAGGGCATTCTGGGATATCAAGTGCGGTACCCTCCCTTCCCGTGGTCCTCTGAGGCATCGGAAGGGATGTGGGAGTCTGGCTATAGGGCAGGGCACTGGTGCCCTTGTCCCTGTGTTTTATTCTAGACTAGGCTGACTAATGGAGCTCCGGGCTTGTGTATGTTCACGCGGTCCTCTGCAGTTCAGCAAGCCCCTCCGATGGCCAGGCTAATTAGTTCTCATCTCACACCAGGCTTCAGTCTCATTCATCTTCATTTCGGCTGTGCCATCTGCTTTTTAAATAAAACTCTAAAGTGTCTCGTGTTGCACACACTTTGTCCCCTTGGTGCCTCCCAGACTAAATGTAGCGCTTTATTTGCGCTGAGGTGGATGATGAACTTGCTTGTCTCTGGAGAGTTTTGCCAGGTATGAGATATTCATTGTGTTTGTCTGGTAGGACCTCTCATTTATCTATGTAGTCAAACTTAGTCAACATGATATGCCATTTGCAAAATATTTGACATCGCTTTTCCATATATTCAATAAAAAAAAAAAAAAAAAAAAACGGTTTGATTTTATTCATTGGGAACTGATTGGAAGGTGAAAAGTGGATGTTAAAATTAGGCATGATGAACAATATATACATATGTTACTGGACAATATTAGAGTTTTTATTTTGTTCATTTTTTTAAAATGTGCACAATGACACCAGGAACACACATTAAGAAAATAAAGGGTCAGTTTTGGTTTCATACTGAATTTAAATGTCTCTATTTAATTATTGCTTGATTGATTATTTAATTCTATTGGATATTTAAATTTGTGCTCATTTTCCCTATTTTTATATTTACATTACTTTTGCGTTACCTTACGTTTCTTAATTAATCTCTAAAATCGATACTAATTTAATAACAATTTAAATGTCTTTTAAATCGTTAGCAAATTTCACAATGAATATGGAGTTTTTTCACACAGTACACTATAGTGCCGTTTTTAAAATGATTGATCTTTAGTTCAGTGTTTTACACTGATACAGTGATAAATTATCCACACTGAAACCAAGAATGTTTAATAAGGAAGTAAACAAGTTTTCATGTTCGAGTTCTAAAATCTTATGCATCCTTAATGTCTGTATATTATTTAGTCGGTTTGCTTCCTTTCATTTGAAGTGTATATAAATCAGAATTAGATATTCTGTCTCTTTGCAATATGCTTTTGACTGTTAGCTGATTGACAGTGTAATGAGTGCAGTGGGAAAAGACCAGTAGCTGAGAGAGTGAACACATGCTGAAGTATGTCAGCCCCTGTTCCTGTCCCCTCTGCCACTGCGTAGTGTAAATACCCCTCAGTAATTGATCTCTAGGGCTTTAGTGTTTCACACTCCAGCGGAGCAGCAAAGCGAATTAAAATCAGACACATCTGCAACAGAAGACACCATAATTAACCACAAAAAATGAACTGGTCAGTCTGGTGTGTGTACCCATTAGTGCAGTGGGGAAAATGTGGAAGGGGTGTGCGTCTGTGTATAAGCCTGTCGGAATTGTCAGATGCAGGCCAGAGCAATAAGACTTGAGATTGCATTTTCCTGCAAGGCTTTTGAGAGATTCCCTTTACACAGGCGACAGCCGCTTTAAGAGTCCCGGTGTCTCAAATCGAGTAATCTATGGAGATTCACCTCCCTAGGCTTGTGCCTTTGGCCGTCTATTACTTTCTTGAACTCAGTCGACAGAGATATAAATTCCGAGGTCAGAACACAAACTCACAGATTCTTATACCACCTCTTTTTTTGTGCACTACGCACGTCCAGAATATGTGTTGTGCTCAAGATTGAGTAAAAGCTCTCAGACCAATCCCTCTTTCATTTTTAGGAGCCTCTCGTCCCTCTTTCTCTCTCTCTCTCTCTTCTTCTGAGCCTGAGGCAACACTTAAAGCCTTTAAGTGTGACCGGAACCCCACATCCCTCTACCTGCTATTTGCTTCTTTTTCTCCCCCCCCCCCTCCCCCCACCTCAGGATGAAGATAAAGATGCTTTATGACTTGAGTGTCCAGGGTTAGGATATGACTT
The DNA here is from genome assembly GCA_037194245.1 of Opsariichthys bidens. NCBI lineage: Eukaryota > Metazoa > Chordata > Actinopteri > Cypriniformes > Xenocyprididae > Opsariichthys > Opsariichthys bidens. The sequence continues at coordinate 11,150,808 of CM074299.1, forward strand.
TCGACAGAGAGAAGACGAGTGAATGGATTGAGGGAGCGGTCTGGCTCTTAAGGGGGCTTGGGCTTCAGAAATGATGGATTGATTGTATTTGACCACATGGAGTGTTTTAAATCCACATCGAAATTGATCCACGAAACTTAGTTGTAGCTTTCACAGGTAACTCTTGCCTTTGCTGAGCAGTGGAGGTACACCAGTTAGTTGGGGAGAGTGGGGTAAGCTGTGCCACAGATATCTGTAGTCTAACATTAGTATAATAAAGCTGTTAAAAAAAAAAAAAAAAAAAAAAAAAAAAAGTAACCATGTTAAGGGCTAAGGTGAATACCCTACACTTTTTTAATTCATTTTTTTTATGATAATTTTATTTAAGATTTTATTTATTTATTTAATTATTTAATTATTTTCTCAGACATGCAACGGTTATCATTATGAAGGTCATTTTTTCTGATTTCTCAATTGCAGGAAGCTGTTTATGATGGACCCGTTGTAAATATATGGTCATAACAAAATTACTGGATGAAGGGCACATCTTACCCAAAACCCTGCTTTTCAGTAAGCTATTAGGCCTGAGCTCTACCTACTGATTAATATTCCACCCAACAATGATCATGTAACATATTTCTGAATTAGAGCCTGAAATTGATTTTATAGCTGGCTGGGAAAGGTCACTCCACACTTGGTAAATGAAACCAATGGAAGGTTTGCAGTCAGTGGGCTATGAGCCACTGCTAAAGGTTTTATGAGCATGTTTGATAGACAAGATTGATTTTATGCATAATCCTGGACCCGATCTGTTAATTAGGAAACATTGACAGCAAACTGTTGAATTATTGAAAAATAATGCGCATCCGTGGTAGCAATGTATAACACACAGCACATACAGTATACCACAGATACAGGGGTTTTTGTTGCATTCTTCAGGTTTCTGACACTAAAACACTATCATACTCCACCTATTACTACTTTTAAAAGTGATGATTTCTTGCATATAATGTTGCTTTTTAATAGCCTTTTAACTGAATTACGTGCTGCAGATGGACAACTGGCTAACTCGCTTAGCTCCCAGTTCAGAGTTTTTATTTCAGTATAAAGCATGACAGTCCATATGGCAACTTGCTTCTAACCAACAATCTCTCTCTCTCTCTCTCTCTCTCTCTCTCTCTCTCTCTCTCTCTCTCTCTCTCTCTCTCTCTCTCTCTCTCACTCTCTCACTCTCTCACTCTCTCACTCACTCACTCACTCTCACTCTGTGTGTGTCTCTCTCTCTCTCTTTCTGTGTGTGAGAGAGAGAGAGACAACAATCATGAATAACAACTTTGTCTATGAGCATCACACATTACCGCTATTTTTTTCCCCCCTTTTTTTTGGAAGAAATTATTTGAGTGAATTGACTCGTTTGTAAGGACTTTCACCTGTTTCGTTCATGAGTAAATTCATGTCTTTTGAACAAATGGGTTCAGCATTTTTGAATGTCGCCAGTCTGTTGTTTTCATCTATTGCTGGATTGATGTAACCTAAAGAAGTCTCTTCAGCTATTCATTCATTCATTCATTCACTCACTCATTCATTCATTTCATTCTGTCTGATTTGTCTGCAATCTGTTTTTTTGTTTTTTTTTTCTTTTGTGGTATACTTTGCGGTAGAACATAAATTCTGTCATCATTTACTCTCCCTCAAGTTGTTCTAAACCTGTATGAATTTCTTTGTTCTGGTGAACACAAAAGAAGTTATTTTGAAGAATGACGGAAACCAAACAAAATCAAACATTTTCCAAATTCATACAGGTTTGGAACAACTTGAGGGTGAGTCAATGACGATGGAATTTTCAATTTTTGGTGAACTATCCTTTGAAGGTTCTTTGAAGTTTAGCAAATTTGCAACGTTATAAAATTTGGAGAAAAAACATGGAGTAATGAAATGGAACTGTGGATAATTTTATGTTAATCTGAATTAAGAATTTGCTCGTGCCATGATTTAAATAAAATGTAGTCTAATGATTTGGACAATCAAACACTTATAAAAGGCTTCAGTAAAAAGATTGTAAATTACAGTACATCCCTTATAATCCAATTACATCTCCCTCATGAACCTTTCAGTACGCGCACACAAAATAAATGTCTCGAATGATTTTATTTTAGGTAATATGTCTATTATGAAATCCTTTTTATAGCATCAAATGGCTTATGCTCTCAGTCAGGCTGTACTGGAGAGCCACACTGCTGATGTGGAGAAAATTTGCTTCAGGCTAGAGGTTTAGTGATATATTCTCTCTCTCTCTCTCTCTCTCTCATTTCTGCCTCATCCCATCTCTCAGGCCTGAGAGCCTACAGGGGGGGAGAGAAATAAAGTGTACGGATGAAAATGGAGATAATATACAAACTTATCCCAGTCTGTTCTGGATTTGAGTCATTCATCACCCCCCAATACAATACGCTCTTACTTGTTCAGAGAGCCTGCAAGCTGTTGCAGCACTTCCAAAATAGATTATGCGATATATATACTCTAGGCAGTTTGTAAACAGAACATACATTAAGGAATTTATGCCCTATGAGCTCTTTTAATCATCTGTTCGCTACCAGGACTCATACTGCACCCATTTAATATCTAGCATCCCAGAAAGTCCCATTACTTTGCTATCGAACACAAGTATTGTTACAAAAGTACATAAATACGAAGGTCTTTTTTCACACCTCCTGATTTCTTAAATGGATTTATCAAGATGAATCAGGTCCACGCAGGGCGTACAGATGCTGGATTTTATTTAAAACTCCCATCAAAGCAATGAAGTGCACCACAGCGTACTCATTTTTCCTTCTCTCTCCTCCTGATGTGACAGAAGCAAAGAAAGTAGAAGGAAAAGCAATATTTAATCGGCACGTCTGAGAGCATGTCACGTTCTTCTTTCTTCTCTCTAATTGATGCCTTGTGTCATTGTTCTTAAAGTTGGACTGTCAGAACTCTTGATTTATCGGTGTTTTAGCGCCATACATCATCTGCACCTCACATACGGGGCCTCTGCGTTTCATTAGAGTGAAAGATTAATTCAAGAAGAGTCCGTTCAGGAACGTTGACTGAACACACACCTCCGCTCATCTGCTGCTTCTTTTCGCATTGCAAAATATACAGTGTTTTGGCATCTCGCAAATAGCAAAAATGTCATATGGAGCGAGATCAAATCTCATCCCATTAAACTCCTCAGGGCCGGACAAACACAGCATGTCCTCTCTCTCTCGCTCTCTCACTCTGTGTCTCACTCTGTGTCTCTCTCTGTTTCTCTCTCTCACTCTCTCGCGCTCTCTCTCTCTCTCTCAACCCTCATCCATCTCTCCAGGGCTGTTGTGCTGCTTTCTGAACACTAGCTGCATCTCTCAGCACTTCCTGTAAATCAAAGCCGTTCTCTTCTCACCAGACTCGTACAGCGCGTCTCTGTAAAGTGAGTTTGTACGCACCGTGCCGACTGAAGATTTGTGTGTGTTTGTGAGGGAGAGTTTGCAAGCAAAGGTAAAGTTTCTCAAACAAAAGAGGAGGCCATGAAAACTTGCATTGTGGAGGACTGGATTGAAGAATTATGGTGTTTAAATTAAATTACGACTAATATAGTTATAATGTTATGCTCTCGTTTGAATGTTTATTCTTGGAGTTCCACTAGGATTTCAGATAATTCATCAAAAAATACAAATAGCACAGTAATTGCACTTATAATGTTGCTGTGTTCATATGATATTGACTTGCCGCACAAATAGCCACGCTATTATGAGTATTTGACTAATTCATGTCAGATAATGCCGGTTTTCAAGCATGTGTAAAACAGCTCGATTACATCTTTACATAAGTGAGATTAGTAACAGTCTATTTTAAAACGAGTCAAGCGTGTTTTCATGCTCTCATTGCTTGAGATGCACATAGTATCATGTTTTATCAGTAGCAAAAAGACATTTTGAAATGCATAAAGCATTACTAGGAGAAAACGGTTGAAAAATATGTGCTGCTTGGTAAATTAAAGCAATTAAGCTGCAAGTATGCAGCAAGTCTTTGTAGAAAGCTGACTGTAGATAAATGTAGGGAAACCCTACTCTATTAGAGCACATGTGCGATATCAAATCAAGTTTTTACATCTTTTTATTGAAATGTCACTGGATTGCAGTGATCATGTTTGTGGGGAGTGTCTAGATGTCAATCAGTAGATTTTGCTTTTTGTAGACAAACATGATCATTTACTCTCCATCATTTCATTCCGAACCCATCTAACTTTGCTCTCTTCTTGGGCACTCAAGTCATGCTCTTTTCTATACAATCCAAGTGTGGAGTGACGGATCTGAAGCACCTCTAAAAGCACCATGATTGCAGTCTATACTACTTGTGTGATATATTCTGAAGTATATATGCTATACACAGATTGTCAGTGAATGAGTAAGATTATGCTCTGCTCATCTGTGTCCTTTTTGTCTATCATGATGAGTTTGAGCATTTTAAGATAATCTACTTTTTCATTTTTTTACCTGTTGAAAAAAATTATTACACAAATAAATATAGGATATAAATACATTTTCACTACGGTTTTTTATTGTTTTTGAAATAAGTCTTTTATGCTCACCAAGCCTACATTTATTTTAAAGTACAGTAAAACAGTAATATTGTGAAATATTGGTGCAATTTTAATATATTACATTAATATATTTTAAAATGTGATTTATTCATGTGATGGAAAATGGAATCTCAATGCATATCTCCTGTATATGATTGTATCTGCTCAATACTGTTTTCATTGTGTGGAAAAGTGCAGCTTGGACATTCTGCAAACTCTCTCCTTTTGTTTCTATGGGTTTGGAATGACATGAAGGTGATTTAAATGATAATCATTTTGGGTGAACTATTTTTTAAGCCGTGTTTGGCCATCATGACATCTTTCCTCACTCACGGCAAACAGTAGAAAGTAATATAAGCAGGTGGTGCTGGAGCGAGACACACCAGGGAGGAAAAGAGCCCTAATCAGCCCACTGACAGAGGGCAGACTGAGCTGTGGGTGGCTGGCTAATCTCTGATTACTCTCCTTTCCTCCATACAAACCTCACAATGACTCAGCGTGTTACGCTGTAATGCAGGATGCACTGATAGACCCTCTGCCGGAGCCTCATGCTCCAACCAGGAGAGAGCGAGAGATAGCGAGGAGAGTACAGACGCAGATAAGAAAGAGAGATGGACACGATGAATACCTCTTGAGGAAGGGGCAGTGACTGGATTAGTGGGTGATGATGCTCAGATCGGTCAGTAGAGGAAAAGGGCTCAGATTGGGAAGGGAGTAAAGACATTAAAGACTCTGGAATGATGCATGTAGTACGTATAAAGTACGAGTAGTGTTGTTATTGTTAACTGACACTAAATCTATTAAAACCTTTTTAATTATTTAAGTAGCGTAAATAATGTAAAATACAGACATTAGGTGAAAAATAAATATTAGAAGTACTATAACTGAAATAATGAAATAAAACAAAATAGAAATAATAAAAAACAATATCACATAACAAAATTACTAAAAACCCAACTGGAAATATAAAAATAAAAGCTCAATATGTAAGATTTTTGGATCAAAATATCCAAATATTTTGTTGATTTGTGTACTTCCATTATCCCAACCAGAATGTTTAAATCCAGAGAAATAAGCAGTTTTATCCAGGACATGCACAGTGTCCGTGCGTCACCTATCAACGACATCATACCTGCGCTACCCAAGACACTTTAATATATTACATGTTTTATTTGACAGTTGAGCTACTGTTTGTTTGGATACGTTTATAGACCGAAATTGTTTGAATTTCGTTTTCTTGATTTTCCATGTCTGCATGTTTTCACCACACACCTCAGAGAAAAACACTATTTTGTTTAGTGGCTAACATAGCATCATCAGATGCAGCTTCATTTTTAGTAACAGTAATACAGCATTTTCTCCGTCATACAATGTTTTCAAATTAATTGCATGCAATTTAGCAACAGAAGCCATCCAGCATTTATTAATATTATATTCTAATATTGATCTAGTTTACTGCAGTGTGCAACAAGTGTCTCATAGCAGCCGCCAAGCGAACACCCAGAGTAACATTATAACATTTTCAACACACTCAAATGTTTCTAATATGGTAAAACAGTGCTGCGTTACCCCACACACGCTCGACCGGAAGAAGAGGAAGCAACAACTGCGGCATAATAAAAGCTCCACTGCTCTCGGTCTCATTAGCAATCGCTCCAGTGGTCTCGTTCAGCTCCAACATCACTCAGCCCTGCTCGGCTTCATACTACAGTAATGTTAATAATCTCATCCATGAACATGAGTCCAGTCCCGATTCTTTCCACCGGCTGTGAGGTGAAGATGACAACTTCCAAGATGCCGCGCTCAATCTCGTCATCAAGCTACGCCTTTGTTTTGAGTTGGCAACCTCTAGCAGCCAAACTTTACGTATTGTGCCTTAATAAATTCTGCAATAGTATATAAGTAATACAGGAACGGAGAGAGCAAAGACCGGTTTGGAAATGTGCATTGTGGTATGTACCAGAGGATGTAGATGTCCATTGGAAATCCATTGGACAGTACATGTTGGATGGAGCAACCTTTTCAGAGCTTTCTCTCTTTCTTTCACACATTTACTTTGAATGGATTGGTCAAGAAGGCTGAGTTTGGTGTGCAATCAAAACAGAAATAAACGACTGGGGAGGGGGGGGGGGAATGCCACCCTCTCCCCCCTCTTTTCAGTTAATTGAATTTTACAGTCTCCTTATCTCAGAGCCGCATGCTGACCAACCCCTCCTATAACCGCTCAACACAAGATATCTCTCTCTGCAATGGTGTGAGGGAGGGACGACTGGCATGTGTGCATATGTATTGAACAGACCTCCTCATTCCCACGTTCTCCAAATCCCCGGCATTGCACACATAGATCATCCAAAGGACAGATGATTTTTAAACAATTAGGAATTGTGTGCAAGTTTACAGATGGCAGATGCCAAAAGAAGTAAAAATGGTTTTGAAACTCAGGGTGGAGAAAAAAGCATTCAGATTTGTTTAGGCAAATAAACCCTGATTTGATTTGCTCAGGCAGTTGAGAAGGTACTACTCATGGCCCTTGTTTAATTATCCACTCTCTCTCTCTCTCTCTCTCACTCACTCTTTTTCTCGTTCTTCCTCAGTAACAGTAGAGATTGATCTGAGGTAGGCTATGCAGAGCGGATTCTCTGTCTGGTGCAAGTCCTGTCGTAATGCCACAGAGGTTGCCATGGCAACAGAGTGGCTGACTGAGTGGATTGGTTGCACGAAGAGACACATGTTGAATGCTGAACGAGGCTGTTTGTGCCAGAGAGAGGGAGAAAAGAGGGTGTGGATCTTTGTGGATGTGGATGATTGTTGCGGTATGACCAACGTTGGAGTACGGCTGTTGAGTTTAAGCTCTGATAAAGCTGTTAGGTGGTAAGCGTAGTAAAAAATCCTTGAGACATTTTTATGACATAATGAAAGCTTCCTTCAGCCTGACTGGCATATCATCCTCAAGCTCTTCTCCAAATCCAGACCATGACATTCTGAATCGGAGGCTTTCAGAGGATCCGTGTCTTGGTGGCTCGCACGTACAATTCTTCCTCCTTATTGATCCGGCAGTCGGGCGGAGTCTCGAGACGTTCCACTTCAGTGAAATTATTCTCAGGGTGTCTAGTGGGTGGTTTCCCCTTAGGCACTTGGCCATGGGGCAGATACCCTCCCCTTCAATGGACCCCTAATCCCATCTCCAACCCCTTGCCTTGGCCCCAGGGCATAGTCGTGCTCCCCCCAGGCGGGTTGGGATCATTAGGGCAACTTGTGCTGTGATCACCTTCCTCTAAGGTATAAATTAAGCAGCCCTGCTTCTTTGATCGACTGCAGAATGACCCCCTCCGGGACCACTCAGCGGCTAGACTTTATTAAGTCTATTAAATTGTCTTTTTATCCCACATCACGTATGGAACCTTTAAGGCAACTATGTAGCTTGTCCGTAGTGGTCAACCGGTAGAGTCACAGGTGGTTTTGGCAGACCATTCTCAATGTTTCTATTTAGTTTCTACTGTGCGCACATCGCTCGTTAATTGCACATTGTTTCAATAGGTATAATCCCCAACTGGTCTGTGTGGTCTACTAACTATTTCACAAGCAAACACATGTGGCAAGTGATGCAGGAAATAAGATAAAATCGCACGCGAGACAGGAGTTCTCGTGCAAGACTAAATTTTTTCCATTTAAGAGCGGTAGCCCGCAAGAAGCTTGCTGTCTGAGTTATTGGTGCGCTGATCTGCAGTTAAAAAAAAAAAAAAGAATATGAAGGAGAGAATGGTTGCTTGCTTGTTTTGTTGTAGGTCTAATGACTCTTTCATTGACTGTAGGTTGTTGCTATGATTTTAAACTGCGTGGCTCTGAGTTGCAGACAGGTCCAGATATCTAGCATGTTAATTATCTCATGAGCATCGACATTGTTTTTTGTCAGATCTCGTCTTGATAATACAGTACGCGATTGTCACTCATGTAAATAAACTTATTTGCCTCTGATTTTGTGAATTTGTCAATGATTTCCGTAAAAATCGTGGCTAGTGTGTACACGGCATTTGTTTTTAAATTTGTGCCAGGTTGTCCTTCTCGTAACAAAAACTCGTTTATAATCATGAGAAACTGATTAATCATTCTCACGGAATCATTTATTATTGTATTTAAGCATAAAATTAAAGCAGTTTTCTTTTTCTTTTCAATATTTCTATTTTATCATTGCATGTCAAATTCTGACACCCCCATTCCTCATATATTAAAAAAAAAAAAAAAAAAAATGAGTGAATAATTTTGAAATTTCAGAAAATGTCTTTATTTAGTACAGAATAATTTCTGGTTAATTTCTTGGTTGAGACAATAACACTAAGAGCTGCATGTTCACTCGCACATGTTCACAAAGTGACAAGCATCACAGTCCCTCTCAGGAAACATCAGGTTATAATTGCAGAGCTTGACATTTCACTGTGTTGGTCTTGATATTAACAAATCCATTTGATGTATTGCATTTGCTTGGCCTCAGCTCTCTCTCAATGCACAATGCATTCTGGCTCTCTATAAAAAGTATACTTAATTTTTTCTATAGATAGTGGCCAGCTTGCATCCTTTGCCTCAGAAGTGTGCCTAATTATACCTTAAATGTTGTCTAGGTAGCAGCTCACTGGGTTTTGGAACAAAGCTATTTTCTCTCTCTTTTTTCCCCCTTTCCTTTGAAATCCCAGTTCTAAACGCAATCATGTGTTAGATGCAGAAAAACAGCAGTTTTTACCCTTAACACGCAGTTAGTTTTCCATTCATCTAATGAAGATAAAAGGCAATTAGGTTGGTGTTCATTAACTCCTATTTTCGAATTAAATTAGCCTTTTGTGAGGTAATGGGGTTTGTTTGTGTGTGCTAGTGCATGTTTCTTTGTCATTTGCATTTTTGCATTTTAGAGTTTGTTTGGCCAGGCTAATGAATGAGAAATTGTAGAAGTGAGACAGAGAAAGCTGTGTAAAATCTCCCCCAGCCATGAGATGCCCTAAGGAAATCACACCCGTTCTGCTTAAACAATGATATTAGAGTTGTATTTCTCATATGCCAGCTGTATCACTGTTCTTTCAGAAAAACACCCGTGAATGCTCTGTTGCCAATGACAGTTTCCCACACCGCTTCTCTGTGAAGTATGCACCCATGAGTGCACATTTGCCATAGTATTCATTTATTCTATACACACAGATGCATGTCTGTCCGACTGTAACCCGCAGCATGTGTAAAGCTGTTGGATTACCCTACCTTCCTTTTATATTTATTAGGTAATTACTGGTTTAAACCCCCAGGATTATGTTGCTGGTCTTGTTTAATGTTTAAATCACCGTTTTGCCCACTCTCTCAATGAATGGTCACATTAAAGAAAGCGCATACTACAAGATAAAAGATCATTACCCCTCATACACAAGACCCATACTTTCTTTGGTACACACATAACAATAACAAAGTGTCCAAAAAATGGGATGCCCTGGTGAAATCTTTTGCATCAAATATTCAAATTATTTAGAGGCAAGTTTTTTCTTTTCTTGGTTGACCTTCACTTTGAATTCTAAAGAGGTAATCAGCCGCCTCGCATGTGATTTCAGAACCTCCTCACAGCTGGAATCACTCGCTCTGTGCTTCTCCCATCCATTTCTACCTCATCCCATCTTCTCGGGATTATCACACCTTTAATGGCTTAAATCCGCTTTTGTTCAGGGAAGATGAGAGGATAGAGAACGAGGCAGAGGGGGGAAGAGTAGAACAGGCGCTCTCGCGTCTAATCCTCCGAATCCCGCAGTCACTGGCGCCGTAACAAGGAGGAACAATAGTGAGAGGAGGGAGAGAGATGGAGGAAAAGCATTAGAGGAAGAGAAGGACACGTGTAACCTATCCATCAAAGGAGTGCTTGATTGTCCAGACAGGAGATGAAAACATGATTTATCAGGGCAGTGTGCAATTAGGCCTCTTCCTACAGTGTGCTGGCATTTGCATGCATTCAGGCATGTTTGTGCGCACATTTATAGTGATTGAGAGCCATTGTTTTGTGATGAATATGTATTGAAATCTTGCTGACATTTGGCAAGATTTTGCTTAGGTAGTTACAATTTCAGTAAATCGAATTGATTGATTGTCTGATAGGTTTTTTTGCATGTTCGTCGCTGTTAATATAGCCCAGCTTTTATTCCTCCGAAGAGCTGGACATCTTTCAGAAGCACTTTTATTCCTGATGTGCGCCTTCACTCTGAAATCTTCACACACACAGCGATGCAAACCAGGACAAAAGCGTCCCAACCCAGAGTCTCATCTTTAAAAGATAATTACCCATCTTCGAGCAGTCGGAGGAGAGATGAGGAGCATAAAAAATAGATCAGGAAGACGGCGGCATCTCTGATCACTGCTTTCGCAGACCTGCACGTCAAAATTATCAAACGCACATATTCAACACCACCGTTTTCAAGTGCAAATTCCACTTTACATGTTGACAGTTTGGATGAGTTTCACCCCTCTTGTCTTTCTCTGTCTATTTCCTGCCGCCTTTCTCCTTTACTTTTAATAGCGGCAAATGTAGTACCTCTAATCCTCTTAATTCCTGTGAAAGAAACCACACTGGAGGAAAAACAATTGACATCTGTTTTTGTGGGTGTAATAGTTCTTTTAAAGATGCAAAGAGAGATTAGTAAACAACAACAACAAAACAGCTGTTGTAAACTGGCTTTGAACAGAAAGGAGCTCAAGCTGCGGGGCGTTTAACGCCAAACTGATTTAAAGATGTCAAGACAAGTAATGCAATTACAGCACTGTTTCTTTCGGTAACATACACGTTTATTGATACTTATTTTAGGTCATGTGGATCTGTAGTCTTTTATCTCAGTAAGTGAATTTCAACATATCAAATCGCAAACACACCTCCTGTTGTTTTTGTTTACTGCCTGTCTATTTATATCAGATCTGATCTGAACCCCAACATGCTGGCTGCTGATTGGTCACTACAGTGCTCCAGCCATGCTAAAATACACAATGGTAAAAACCATTGCCACTATTTATTATTATTAATACTCTTATTTGTCTAAAACAAATATATACATTTCATTTTAACGGCACTAATTTTATTAACGTGTGATTTAATGCTGCCCACGTTTTCTTTTTCATCCAATGGCCTAGCCCGTAGTTCGTTCACATGTTGCCTGGTGCAGCCGCGCCACGGTCTCCTTCTTTCCAAAGTGCTTGCCACTCCCTTGATGTCTGTCGTTGCTTTGGAACAATGAACTGTGCTCTTCACGATGACAAGGAATTTTCAGCAAAGGATAACCCCAACTGATTTCAACGCCTTGCATTAGCTCTACTACTAGATATGTTTATGGACATGAGAAATAAAACCCACCCTGTATATCTATGATCAGCTGTTTGGCTGAGTTTTGTTTTGTTTTGTTTTGTTACGAAAGAATGTTAAGAGAACAGATTTTTAAAAAAAAATGTGCGATTAAGTTGCAATTAATCACGAGTTAACTCATGACAATTGATTTATTTTTACTTTTTCATAATAATAATAATAATTATCATTATAATTTCACAAAAAGGTAAAATATTATTATTATTATTTATTTACTATTTTGTAAATGCAGTCGTGAGTTTGTGCTATATTGTTTGTGTATTCAGAATTTAAGGGCTTTAATGCATCTGTACAAGGTAAGCTCTGCTACGAGCTCAGTAAAGTATGTTTGTGTTTTAAGAAAGCATTCCATGGAGCAGCAGATGTGTTTATGCAGATGTTGCTCAGCCAGGTGTGTGTGTGGCTGAGGGGAACAGACAGACAGACGGGAGTGATGGATGCAGCTTGGTTTTCGGCCTGGTGCTTTCACCGGCTACACACTGTGAGTGAGCTGGTATGTGTTTGGATCTTTTTTTTTTTTTTTTTGACCCTTACAGCTCTCTCTCTCTCTTTCCACTCCATTGCATTTTGTGCCTGCTACTGCTGTTTGACACTCTTTCATGAAGCAGTTGATTAGTTCTGCATATCTGTAGAGAGTGATCTGGCCTTTACACTGCAGGCTGCTCTCTTTATAGCCACTCAGACTGTGACAGCAGAGTCAGGGTGCCTAAAAGGTCACACACAGGAGCGGGATCTTCACCTAAGTGCCTTTGAAAATAGCTTACCAGATGAGTTGCAGGTCCCCTGAAAAAGTGTAATGTAATTTGTCAGGCTGTCAGAGATGGTTAGACCTGTGAGATTTCTGTATTATACGGGACAATGACAACAAGACACGAGTTTGAGCTTTGTTGTGTTGTCTGAGTCTGTCATAATGAAACCTACTTTTGTAATGTTAGGTAAGCTGGATTCAATTCAATTAAAAAAAAAGAAAAAAAATCTGATGATTTACTCATACTACTTGAATGGTATGAATGGTTTGGAATGACACTAATAATGTATTATGCAGACATATTGAAGAATTCTGGAAACTAAACCGTTTTGGTGACCATTGACATAGGGGGGAAAAAAGCAAACATTTTTACACCACAAATGTGTATATACATATATATGAAAACACTACCAGTCAAACATTTGGAGCCAGTTATATTTTAATTCTTTCAACCTTTCTTTCTTTCTTTCTTTTTCTATTTCGCTCGCTCTCTTTATCTTTCTGTAGTTATATATACCATTTCCATAGTTATATATAGAAATATTGCAATATTTTCTTGTTTTCTTCTGTAATGGCAACGCTCCATTTTGCTTTCACTATAATATGCAAGTATGAAATTATTCATAGTCTTTAATGAAGATTTCAAAAAAGTGATAGCAAGAACTGATCAATTGTGCACAAAAAGACCATGAAATGTGTATTAAGAAAACGAATGGGGCCAATTTTGACTTGTTGTTGATTTTAAAGGAGGGGGAAACTGTAGCGTGTATCATGACCCACACCAACATCACGCAACATCTGCCAATGAACACATCGGTGCATTTGCTTCATATGCGTGTTTTTGAGTAGAGGAAGAAGAGAAGAATGGAGAGGGAAATGTGAAGTGTAGAGTGATAACAGATGGCTCGGATGACAGGCCCTCTCTATCTCTTGTTTTCTCTCTCTCTGATGAAATTGTAGTTGATTTATGACAAATGTCAGTAAAAGCCTCTCCTGCTCTGTCGCTGTCAGTCAGCTACCAAAGGTAAGCAGGTTCAGCCATCAATCACCTCGCGTTTCCGTGGAGATATGTTATTCCTCTGATGGCTCCTGCCCACTTCTCCGCCAGCAGCCCCAGTGGTCGGCACAGAGACGCTGAGACAAACAGGAAGTGACACGGATTCTCAGAGGCAATGGGCTGTTGACAGTAGCTAAGAGAATGGGAGGGAGTGGGCGGGCCGTCTGGGAATTAGGTGGAATTGTTTTTTGTTTGATAAGTGTACGGCGCAAGGTGAGTATTTGTATGTACATTAGAAACAGAGCACGAAAGAGACTGTGAAAGCGTTTCGTCCCTCTGCAGGGACTCGGCCAAGCAGGTGTTTTGTGGATCAGTAATGTCATTCTGATATATTTGGCTAAACGCGGTGACAGCTCCTCAGGGAAAAACCCGGTTTGTTCCTGCCAGCTACATCAACAGCCCTGTCAGTTACACCGTCTCACAGGTTACACTGTCATTCCTGCTCCGCTCAGATATTATTATACTGTCGGCGTGTTTCACATTCCTTCGGAAGCTTTGCAAACACCTGTTCTCTGCTCGAGGGCGAGGGTTCAGTGTCCACGTTGACCTCATTGACACTGACATGATCAGTGGAACCACGGGTTGAATGTCTGTCCCTCGTTGCCATGGCAGAGGGCAAATCACTGCCCTAACCTTGTCAAAGGTCAGCTGTCACTGCCAGTGTTTTTGTAGTGGGAAGCAAGATTTATCAGGATGCAGACGCAAGAACCGGTTACTCTGCCAGTCTCTTTCCATTAATACAAATCGTGCAGAAGAGTGTTTTACCCACAGTTATGCCTTATGCAATCAATATGATGACTGCAGTGTTCTGATCATGTGAGAGAGGGTGTTATTTTACCTTTTACTTTCATTGTATGGGCAACAAGAGTGAGGATGATACGTCATCTTACACAACAGATCAGATGTCCAGTCTAGCAGTGGTGTCTTCATGTGTGCACTTGTATATTTGCTATTGCAGTTGCTGTCGATTGATATTTTGAGTGAACAATTGCAGCTCCTAATTGTGAAAGTTTGTATTTTCCATAGGCCTGAAAGGAGACAAAGGTTCCGTATCTGCTAATTTGCGATCAGGCCACCAAAGCAAAACAAGTGACCCAGACCGGAGATGGCAGTGAACTCTCATTATAACGTAATCAAAGGCAGATTAATTGGCTGCCCTCGTTGTTTCCCTCAGTAAAAGTGAAGAATGAGTTGCATCCCGTAGCATAGTGTAAACAATTGCTTCAGACCACAACTACCACACCTGCTCCTTCATTTTTCCATTCAATTTTAAACCACATTTGATCTGCTGTGCATTGTGTTTCTTAATAGTTTCAGTTTGATATTCTGCGGTGTGTTTGTGTGACAGAGGCCCCACTGTGGTTAGTTTAATGAGAGGCTTACCGTGTTTAGTGAATGGAGCATGTAGTGGGGTCAGGCCCTCATGCTTAAGACTCTGTGTGCAACGAGGGAGCTGAAATCACTCCCTTGGCTCTCAGCACACATTTCTTAATTGTAGGGGCTAATTTAGTTCTACCGAAAACCTCCCACAGGAACCGTACACTCAAAGCACACAAATACTTGCATGAAACGAAATTATTAATACAAAATTGTACTAATGGAAACCAGCCATTGTGCAAGGAGCAAATGTACCGCAGTGTACTTTCCCTTTCTTCTATTGATCCATCCTTTCATACACCCATCTACTCATACATTCATCCATCCACCCACTTGAAACCTTCCTAGATTCCCATCTCTTTTCCCATTCCTCCATTTTTCATATTATCACATTGGGATAGAGAGTACTGTAAAGGGCTCCTCTCAGTCTGAGCTTTGCCTCCATGAAAAAGCATATATCCACACCCACAATTTCACTTTCTCCTCTGAGACAAAAAAATAATATTAATGATTACAAAACTGACTCATCTTCTCACCTGTAACCCTTCTCCAACGTACTCTCTCTCCCAATTAACTACAGGAGAAAGGAAGTTTTTTGGCTATACAGCTGCTAAATCTACTTCTATATTTCATATTTTACTATATCATTTTATATTTTGTGAGTTTAATGGGTCAGCAAAGACAAAATTAAACAACTGCATTGTCTTTGGCTGCATGCAAGAACGTTCATTACAGTGTGACTACTTCAGTCTAATTCATAGACAAATGATTCTTTTGAATCCATCCGATAGATTCACTGACTCGAAGTAATTCTATGGATTTGGCAATTAATATATGACACTATATAACAAGTCCTGGGAAGAGATATGATCACCTTATATGATCATGTAATCACATCTCTTCACAAGACTTGGATGGAACCGCTTGGTTCATATGGATTCGTTTCGCGACACCTTCATGACCTTTTTGGTTACCTGGACTTTCAGAGGAGGCACAGAAACCTCTCAGGGTTCATTAAAAATCGATTAATTTATCTTGGATTTGGACCAACATGAGGGTAAATTATGACAATTGTCTTTTTAATCAATCGTAGATCATCATCTCTTTGATTTGTGCCTGGCTCATAATGAATCGAACTGTTTCTGTGTTGTGTACTTACAGTAAACCTCTATGGACATCATTTTGAGACTTCTCATTTTAATGAGCTGATTTTATTTTTATTTATTATTCATGTGTCAAGTTTGTGTGTTTGTTTCTGTGTACTGCATCTGGTTACAATGAACTGCATGAAGTCAAGAATGTGAGACAAGACCCTCCTCATTGTTTATAGGATGTGTGAACGTCTCCAGCAGTGTGTGTGTAGAATGAGTACATGCTCTGCTCTACTGACAACTGCATACTTGATTGCGTTTGCAGTATGTTTTCCCTCTCTCCTATGTTGGTGTTACTTATAAGTATATCAACATGACGGGTGTTTGTGTTTGCCTTCCACTGTTGCACTGTACATGGTTCCATTTTGTGCATGCCTGACACTCTCTATGTACTGGTTGTGTGTGTGGGTTGGTTATGTGTTCATAACTCTCTCTCTGTCACACTAGTAAGTGTTGTGCCGTCTCCTGGGGAGTGATTATAAAGCCCAGAGTCAGTATACTTCTGCTCGATGTCATCAAGCCAGCCTGAATTAGCTTATCCCTTCTTTATCTCCCTCTCTCTCTCTCTCAGCACAGAATAGTACTGGTCCTGGTTGAAAGGGCACATACAGTAAGATCACGTACAGTAAATGTGAGTTCATTTTATGGTTCTGTTTAGTTTTTTTTTTATGTTTTTGCTCATCAAGGGTGCATTTATTTTATAAAAAGTTATAGTAAAAACTGTAATATTGTGAAATATTAATAATAATAATTATTATTATTATTATTATTATTATTATTGAAATATTACAATTTAAAGGAACTTTTTTCTATATTAGTATATTATAAAATCTAAGTTGATGACACAGCCAAATTTTCAGCAGTCATTACTCCAGTCTCTGTTTTGGGGCTTGGAAACATTCAGAAGAACTGAATATTTGATCAATTTAATGCTTCCTTGCTGAATAAAAGTTTTAATTTCTTTCTGTAAAATTTTACACAATCTTACGTAATTATATGTATACTGAAGAATCTTGTAACTTTGTATTGCAGTGCGTCTCGTGTTACCACATCCTTATGATGAATCACTTAGTCCTCATTTGTATAAAAGTGTATGCTAAATGGATAAATGTAAATGTAATCACTAAGCTTCCAAGTTTAAATCCAAAGTACCTTGACTCAAGTTCACTTCACCTCTCACAGATATTTTGAAGATTAGACTTGGCTTGGATAAGCATAATGTACCTTTATCAAAGGTATTAAGGCCTTCCATTAAAATGTTTAAAACGGTAAGGGGAAGAGGGGAGAGAGAGAGCAATGGAAGGAGGATTGGAACCAGTGTGACTCACGCTGGCAATGCTAATGTGCTCGGCACTAATTGAAAGCGGTTATGCAGTAATCAGAAACCTGCCGTGCGACAGCTATGTTCATTAGAAACACACTGCTCCCTCACACAGAGAGCGAGGGAGAGGGCAGAGGGGAAAAAAGAGGGTCAAGATATGGCCCAGAGATGTTAAACACTTAAAAAATGTTGATAGTGTGCAGATTTACACGTTTCGGAGAGATCTAGAGCACGACGCTCTGTAGGATGGGTCGTCAGCATGTTCGTTTCACATGGCCGCTTTCTATCACGTGACTTTCATGGGCACATCTGTGATCTTAAGTCATTAACTCAGCCCGGGTTCAACTCTAGCCTCATGTAAATGCATTCAAATTAATTCTGCGCGTACATCGTGTTCCTCAGTCTTTTAAAGCACTGTGCTTTGTCTCACCAAAGACTCCGCGGACTCGCAATGAGAAACTGAAAGCTTGCTTGACCCAGATGATTTGAATATCAAAGAGCTTTTGATCAGTGCAATCACTTACTACTTTGTCAAGAAATATTCCCTTTGTACAAATTTGGCTATGTTATAGGTTGAAGATTTTCAGCAACCATAGATAGACACCCAGTGGAACCTGAGCTTAAGATATGTATTTAAGAGGGCAATATGTAATAGCCAGGGGGAGGATGCAGGCCTTGAGAAAGGAAGTTAATCTCAGATTGCTACAGAGAGACAGTTCAGTGTGATTTAATTAATGTAAGTTGCTAAAACTGGTTAAAGTGTCCGTTAAATAACAGGTAAGCCCAACTACCAGCTCTTTTGCCTTTGTATTTTGTATTTCATCAGCTGCTCTTAATTATACTTTTGTGATCACATTATCAGAACAAATTAATTTTTTTTTAATGATTTTTAAAAGAAAGTCATTATTATATTGCCAATACAGTATTTAATTAATCAAAATACAACTGAAAAGTAACACGTAGTTAACTATTTTAGATATTTTAAAATAAATAGTCTTTGTTTTTAAAAATACAACAAACGCATATTTTTTTTCTCTGATGGACATTTTTGAATAATACTGAATTTCTTTGATTAGAAGTAAAAATGTAGCTAGATTTATTGCACCTTATTTGAATAAAAGTCTTAATTTCTTTCAAAAACACACAAAAAAATCAAAACTCTTGAACAGAAGCGTACTTAATATGCATTGTTGTTACTGTGCCGTTAGTTCTCAAAGGGCCAATAGTTACCTTTATTAAATGCTTGTACCATAATCATTTTAACAGTTTCAAGATTCTCTGTAGAAGAGAGGTTCCACTTTAGCTCCCTGTGAGACATACTGAAAATACAGCACACACTTACTCTGAATTGTGAGTTTTAGAACATTTAAAAGCTTTGTAGCTAGAAGTGTTGGCATTCACATACTTAGTGTTTTGTGGCAATTTTGGTTCCCATTCAGCCAAAATTGTTCATAAATGAACAAGAATTCATAGATTATATCAAGAATATAACTTTAATTAACAATGAATGATAAATTTCATCATTTACTCTACCTCAGTTGTTCTAAACCTGTATGAGTTTCTTTGTTCTGTTGAACACAAAAGAAGAGATTTTGAAGAATGTTGGCTATCAAAGAATAATACAACTTTATTGTAAAGTGTTACTGTATAGTTATTTGCTGTTCCTCTTTGAGTGTTCACAGAGTACCCGCAATGCCTTTCTGCAGGGCCTGTGGGATCGTGGCTAAGTAGAAATATGGCTGGCTGCTTACATTATGGTACTGTAATGTAATGGTGACCACATTGTCTGTTCTTTGCATGCCTGCACTGCTGAATGGTTGCCCTGACAAGATCGCTCATGGCAACTGTGCAGGTCTGTCTCTCTTACGGTTCAGGGAAAAACACGGCCAAGCCACCCTGGGGAATCTACGCCCACATGCATTTGTTGTATAGCCCTCGGTCTACACCTCAGAGGAGACCACCTGCTATTCTTTTTACTACACTGTGACGAGAGGGTGGTCTCGTCCTCATTTCTTTCTTTCTTTTCATTTTCTCTGTTTCTCTGTCTCCCCCGGTGTACCGTATCCATAAGAGCTTCAGTCTGTTTTGTGCAGAAAAGCCAGAGATTCTGACCTGGTTTTGCAGAGTTCAGTCCTTAGAGTGGAAATGAAAGTGTTCTGTAATTTTCAGTTTTTACTGTTGCAGTGACACGCAATGACAATTCTTCGTTTTTTTTGTGTGTGTGAACTTTATTTTACTTCATTTTAGAGTTTAATTTATATCACTGCACTGATTCATAAGTTTTATTTTATTTTTAAATATTAATATGTTATTCATGTTTTGTTTTTTTGGGGGGGTTTTTTCTTACCACGTTTTAATGACATTTTTGACCACTTTTCAAAAGTCATCAATGACCACTTTTTCATCACATTTTAATATTGTTATATATTTAACTTTGAGAATTAAATGGTCGGGTTTTGCCTTTGTGTCATTAAGATTTCAACATGAACACCCTCTTTGAATGTAAAATGAATAACACTTTTACCTACGAGCTTTTTTGCCACTTAGCTAAATTTTTCAAGTTTTGAAAGTTACCATACAACACATTTTATTGCTATAGGACTTTTATTGCTAAAGGATTCCATTGCTGTGGTGTGGATAAATTATAAGAACCTGTATGATACAAACCTTCACGCTGGTGATGATGGACGGATCGGAGCGTCCTTCCTGGATCCGAAAAGAAGGAATGTGGCAGAATATTCGGTGTCATAATATTCCGGGGGTTTTTAATGGGTTTGCGCTGTCGTTCTGACAAGGTGTCTTCTCTTCCAGTGACATTCGTGTTGTGCCACGTCTTTTGCTGGTGTTCTCGCAGTGATGGGGAAGACATTCCCATTGCTCGCCCTGCCAGGTAAAGCATCACCTCTCATGTTACACCTGTCAGTCACATCGCACCGCCTGTGTTCATTTGCCCTCCATGTAGTCCAGGGTAAGGTTTGTATCTTGTAATGACTGATGCGAAGAGCTGAAATGTGGATAATTTAGTGAAACGTTTGCAGGTTCGTGTTTATATTTGACTGATTAAGTCAGCGTTAAAATTAGCATAATACACGTACAGCTTACATCTAAACTTTGTTAAGAGGCTCATTCAGCAGAATAAAAGATGAATCTCCATTTGAAAGCAACTCCTAAACTCTCCAAAATGATCTGGACTTTCACCCAGTGTAATTACAGCCTAATGGGATTAAATCAGGACTGGGAAACTGCATTCATCAGCACTGCCCAGACCATTTCTCCACTAAACAGCCACAAGTAGCGTTATGACAGTGAAAGAAAGCACAGGAAACAAACAGCAGAAATGTGTCGTGCTTTCTCTTTTTTTTTTTTTTTTCCTCACGGCCTCTCTCCATGAGGCAGCTCTAGGTTTAAAAACAACCCCAGTTACAGTTATCTGTTATATCCCATATACTGTTCAGTAGAATCCAAATGTCTGAGACCACATTGAAAAATGTGGTTTTTTTTAGAAAGTTGCCATATACTTAATACTTATAGTTACAATAAAATCTGTTTGAGGTTTCTAGCTGATAATTCAAATGAGAAATAATTCTTTGAGACCATCATGTAAAGTTTAACTTTAAAGAACAAAATAGAAATAAATATTAAGACGCTAATATTCATAATAGTTTTTTTTTACTGTTCATTTTTAATTTGAAAATAAATTATGCTATACATGTAATTCCTAATGAAAAAAGTACATGAAATTAAAACAAAGCATTTTCACTAGTGGTTTAGACTTTTGGACCCCAGTATACTTGCAAATTTTTAGGTTAAAAATTTCGGTTAATATATATACAGTCATGGCCAAAAATATTAGCACCCTTGGTAAAAATGATCAAACTGTAAAAATAAATCTGCATTGTTTATCCTTTTGATCTGTAATCCATAACATTAGCAAAAATCGAACCTTTCATTGAAGAAAAAGAATTGAAAGTGGGGGTGAAATCACATTATGAAATGTTTTTCTCCAGAATGTATATTAATAATCTTACTGACCCCAAGCTTTTGAACTGCAATATGGCACTATGCAGCTCTCTCTTCATTTCTTTTCCTGCCACTTGCTCTTTTTCTCCTCATTCCACATTGTCTTAGACTAAATATTATCAATCTGGCAATTTGGCCTGGCGCCGTTGTGTGCATGTGTTTTAATTTGATTGAGTTTAAAGGAAGTGCAGTGAGTTCATCTGTTGGTGAGTGACTGAATACAAGGTCAAGTGTTCTGAAATGGATGCTTCTCCTCAGAAGTGACCCCTCATGAGTCATAAGATACTTGATTTAATTATTAAGTGGATACACTCAACAGTTTCTGTAAACGGTTATACATATGAATCCATTCCATGAAAAGTCAAGTTAGTGTTCAAAGCTAAACACACGTGTTTGTTTTGTTTAGATGAAACATGAAAATTCTTTGAATGAATAAGTCTTTGTGCGAGTAAGATCAATTTGTTTACATTAGCATGAGTCTGAAAATCACATTTCATTGGTTCAGACTCATGCCATCAAAAATTGGTTACGAATATTCACAGAGTTGGAATGCTGCGCATTAAAACGATACCAAACCTGAACTAATGAGGAAGTTGCTGAGGGGAACCGCGAGTGGTGAAGCGAGCAGAGGAAAAACTTCATTTTTCATGGACAGAGGAAGGGTGCTCCTCGTGGAAAACATACAATTAAAGATACTCTTAGATGTTTTATTGCTATTTGAAGCATTTGGGCTTCATTAAGAATTAACAAATTTTTTTGATAACCTCTAATTCGACCAAAATTGACATTTTGCCAATTGACGTTTTGCCTCTTGCTCAAAATTAGCCCGTGTGCTTTCCGACTCACTTTGCCTTTTAATGGATTCAATATTTTCTGACTGGTTGTGATTTTGTTGCTTTACACAATATTCTTTCATTGAGGACAGATTGCAAAATTAAGTTTGAAACCTGTTTTTCTTTGTTGAGGTAGTATAGTGTCCTGAAATTAGTAAATAAATAAATAAAAATTCAAATATTGTGCGTGCAGAAGTCAGGTCAGAAATGCCAGTCAATGTTTCAGTGATTTCAAATTAGCAGAACTAGAAGAAATTGTGGAGGTTTTTGGAAAGAATCTTTTGGTTACACTTTGTTTTAAGATGTGTTTGTTACACTGTAATTATGCATTTAAGTACTGAGTCATAATAATGATTAGGGTTTGGTTTAGGGTTAGTTGCATGTAAATATGCATAATTTATAGTCGTTATTATAGTAACGGCATGTAACGTATGTAATGACACTGTAAAATAAAGTGTTACAATTCTTTCCTTTCCAGCATCATGTTTGAGTCTACAGAATTTGAAACTTGAAACCAGAGCAGTGGTTTCCCAGTTTATGCAAGTACCTTTTGGATAAGCCTCTGTATTTCTATGTGTATAAGAGTAGGAGTTTAAAAGAAAAGAGTCAGTTGAACACGAGAGCATTTATGGTCGTACCAGCAGTTCTGTTATTTTGCAGAACATCTCTCTTCCTTCAGCTAAAGTTTCTCTGCTTAAGATTGTGTGCTAGCTTTCCTTCCCTCTAATGAAGAGACGTTCAGAACCCACTGTGTACGTTTCAGTAATGGTTTGAAAGGCTCTACATGTCTTTATTGGACTGATTGCTCATTTGCTGAAAAGAGAGAGATTGTTCCTTCCAGAGATGAGCTCTTTGATGTCTGATTTCAAAACGACTCATGTCTCATTTTAACATGGAAAAGATATTCTTATTGACAAGGCGGTTGCTTTTTTGCCAGTGATTTGCTCTTGCGAAATGCTTCGATCTCTCCAGGAGGTCTGAAATGTCTTCACATCTTTTCTTTAGAAAAACTCTGTTTTTCATCTTTTTTTCTTCTTTTTTTTAAACCAAACAGGCCATCATGATCTGTTTAATGCCAATGAGACGCTTAAGCTTCTTGCATGTGGAATTTCATCTCAGAGTGACCAGCAAGATTCTCGACTGTGATTCTAATATTAGCCCACTAGCCAAAAGAAATACACACTACTTTCAGCTTCTGTTCCAAATAGTCATTGTGAGACGTCCCTCCTCCGGCCCATCACACCCGCCTCTTCTTGACTGGGCTTCTGCAGTGTTCACCATCACTTCAGACGAACATTCAGAAATTCTGTTGGAGTAATGACTGTAAGATGTCCATTAAAGCCAAATGAATCAAAAAGAATTTTAATCAAAAGAAATTAAAATACGATCTCGAAGATGTTTATTTTATGTTAAGTAGACTACATGTAAGAAAAACCATTTTAATAATAATTGAAATTTTTTAGAAATAATGACTAATATTTCCATTATTCTGAAGCCAAATGAATCAAAAAGAATTTTAATCAGAAGAAATTGAAATATCTCTGAGGTGTTTATTTTCTGTTAAGTAGACATCACATAAGCAAAACATTTTTAATAATAATAATAATAATCATTTTGATTTATTTGTATAGCACTTTTCACAACAAAGACATTATTCCAAAGCAGCTTTACAGAAAATATTTCCTGACCAAACCATTATCAGAGTTGTGGATAATTGTGGTGAAGCAAAACTCTATTTGTTTTGAAAAATACAAAACAAATGAACAAAATATTGTAACGAATATATGAACAATTAATGAAGACTTCAACAAACACTCACATACTGCACACACACATTTTTGTTCATATCTTTGTGAAGACATTCATTGACACCATGCAATCTCTAGCTCCTTACTCCTAACTTTACCAAACCCCTACCCTAAACCTACCCTTTAAAGGGGTCTCAGACAGTGACCTGCCAAAATGTCCTTACTTTACTTTTTGTCCTCATTCCGATAGTCTACAAGCTGGCGGTTTAGTGAAATGCACTGCAAATGGCATAATCAGGAATAAGGTATAATCAATACATCACTTAACTGAAAGTTGAGAGGGAAATTTACCCACCTGTCATGCGCATCACTACCTACTGCAAGAAGTTTGACTAAAATAAACATGGTGGAAAGATGCTGAGGTTCCACCATTGAGTTTCATTAGTCCCAGTTATGATTTATGTGTGGTTGTTCATGGGTATTAAATGAGCAAAACATGACAATTACAATATCATGATTATGGTGTAATAATATAAGACACCTAATAACATCTAATATAACCAAATTGCATTAATTCTTATATTAAATATCACAGCATGTACTTATCATTCAGTCTAGCACATTTATCATTGTCTTATATATATATATATATATATATATATATATATATATATATAAGGTTAATAATAAATTTATATTATTTATAATTCATGTGTCGTCTGTGTTTGACGTTAAAGGGTGTTCCAAATAAATTTTGTCCAGTGAAGTGAAACCAACAGATCTCTCATGCTTAGGGAGAAGTGAACACTGCATAAGGACCCTCAATGAAAGCGCAGCTTGTGTAGATTTGTGAAGTAAAAATGCTTGACTGCTTCATTTGTGTATTTTTTATAATGTATATATATAGCATATCTAATCAATCTCAACATGCTTTAAGGTTGAGTCGTTGCGTTTGCACAACTAAACCTAAATTAAAAGGTCTTGTTTTGGTCTGCACTCTAAGTGTTCTGTTAATTAGGCACATTAATTACTAAAACTAAAATATATACATCTAGTTAGAAATGTTCACAAAATAAAAAGTTAAAAAAAAACTGACAAAGTTATTAATGAAAGTAATAAAAATGAAATTGAAATTTTTAGCAAATTTGAAATTCAGATTAAAATAAAAACTAAAAAAGGCAAAACTTTAATAAACTTGATGCGAGTCACAGAATGGTCTTTAGATGTCGAAGCCATGATCTAGTGGTTCAAGCAAGAGACAGTTTTGATTATGATCTGTTATGGCCCAGTATATTTCTGTCCCCTCGGTCTGTTTATATCGATCAAAAGTTGCAAAAGCCCTAAGAAATAAAATGCTTTTAGTGCAGGGTTTTTTTTTTTTCTTCATCCAGTCAGTTTTAATCAGAGGCCAAGTATTCAGTACTCATGGGAAGTCCGAGATCTGCTGAGTCACTGAAGAAAATTAGCAAGACGACGGATCTAAATCAGCTTTTCAACTTTGACAGTGCACAAACTTTTTTGATTACTGGTCCTGAGTGCTAAAGGCCCCGATGTACTCATGGTGAAGTTCTTTTTCGTTCTTCGCTTTGGGGTAAAACGAGATTGAAATACGTGAGCACAAATGTACTCTTAGCAAACATCCTGATGTCGCCCGCGCTGCTGAGAGCAGCGTTTAAATGAATATGCTAATATGTCCTGTAAGCCTTCCTTTCAATGACAAAATAAACACGCAACTAAAATGACAGCGGCTCTCCGCTACCAACTACCAGTGGTAGTTTAAAGGTGTTTCCAGCCAGAGCAAACTTTTCCGGAAACTCCCCGAGAAAAACTTTTGTTCGAAAACAGATTTTGTTCGAAATCACGCTACACCAGTTTGTTCTTTGATTTCACTGAAGTATATCATGGCCTTAAAAGTCTCTCTTCCTTCTTGACGACACCGTTTTACAGACAGACAAAAGACCTCTGGGGTATCGTTCTAAATGACCTTTTTATGAGGAGAAGGAAAATGAGGGAGGAAGAGAGGGAGGTGTCACTGTCAGACTGTTGGCCATCTCGTTGTTAGCCTCTGGACTCTCCAAAGGATCTTTAAACAGTTCACCTGCTCACTAAACCTACAAATGCTTCTAGTCTCAGTTCGCCGGTTTCGAGTAGAGCAAGTTAAGAATTGATGTTCTGAAATGAATAATACAATACATCTACATTTCCTGAATTAAACAACATGATTTTATACTTTTTTTAAATTATTCAATTATTATCTGTAATCATGTAATATCATCTCTATTTAAACTTGCCTCACAGACATGAAAAATGTATCTATAGAAAGCGAAATGTCTACTTTTGAATGAACCAGTTGAAATGGAAAACAAATATTCTCAGGTTATGTAATCCGTATGAAACGTTTATACAGGTGCATGCACTACTGTGGATGCAATGAGTCAGCATCGTAAACTTAATCATTGCAGCCGAAAATACATAAAACAATAGTTTATCAAATAATTATTAAAATGTTAAAGCAGCCTCCTTTCTGTTTTTCCACAATGCCTTCATCATCAATACTTCTGCCAGTTTACTGTAGCAAGCTTTATTTGTGTGCTTGAACACTGATCAGGCTATGTAGACATTAAAGGTTCTTTATTATGATTTATATGGTTTCTTAATAAACTTGTGCTTAGTCAACTATCGCATAAAATGAACGACTACTAGTCGACCAGAAAAACCTTTAGTCGAGGACAGCCCTGAAGTTAAGAAGATATTGCTTACTTGCTACTTACTACCTTAAGTATAATATAAATATTTTAGTTTGGAAGCAGCCATTGTAAAAGTCTAGTTCCTTTGGTCATACAAGGTCCTGTCAGACTGATATAAATGTGCATTTCAACTTTCTGAAATTGCATAGAATCCTTTGGAACTGGTGATTTCAATACTCGCTTGCCATTTTTCTGTGCAATATGCATCAGGCAGCTTGTTCTCCACTGTGACTTCTCCACAGGCTCCCACCGACAGACCAACGGCAGCTATTAGAGAGCAAAGAATAAGCGTATTCTATCACATTACTGTAAGCCCTCACTCTTTCTGTCTGTGTCTGTCAGTCTTTCTCTCTCTCTCTCTCTCTCTCTCTCTCTGTCTCTGACTCCCTCATCTCTGTGCTGTGGATGACAGAGGCAGTCCTAACAGCAGAGGGTTCACACACGATGGTGACAGACAGAAACCCAAATCTCAGGCTAAACCTCATGGGGAGGGTTGTCATGGCTCGTTATTGCGCTCATGCTCTAAACTGAAGCCGCGCCGTGTTTACGAGCGCACCACAGTCAGGGGAGATGGAGAGAAGAAAGCTTGTAGAATTTCTTAACCCCAATTCTTCTTCCATAATGTGTTTTAACACTGTGAAACCTGTTGCTGTATCTTAGCATTTCAGAAGCACAAAAAAAAAAAAAAAAAATTGCTGGTATTGTTGCAATAATTTGCTGATAAACGGATTTTATAAAGCTAAAAAAAAAAAAACTACAGGTTTCCTTATTTCTTAATCTTTTGTCTGTGCACATGCTCTCCAAAACCGAAATTGCTGTGCCATCCATACCTTGGTAGGCTCAGGAATGGCCCTTTGTCAAATCTCTGAACGTTCAGAAGTTATTGGTGTCAGCCCACCAGGACCTCTACATCTTATGACTCATTTTTCTTCTCAGCTCTTTTCCATTTCCCATCTCAACCATTTTACTTCTCCTTTGAGTACATCTTTGTTTGCGATCTCTAATGCCACTTGACTACTGACAGGATGCCAATACTGATGCACTTATCACCCAAAGGAAAGATTTTCCAACTCTGTTCCTGAGTTGCAATGAAGTAGAATTAAAATGAATAAAAATCAAAGAAATTTATATGATTGTAATTTTTAAAATGTTTTGAAAACAGACGGATAGATAGATGGATGGAATTGATTGATAAACTACAGATAGATAAAATGGTGGACGGAAGGATAGAAAGAATGCATTATCTGTTGGATATGTTTGAATTGTAAGTCAGTAAAATCCTCTTCCTGTCAGTTGAGTTCAAATTCTAATTCAACATTCTCTGGGTGTGGCCAACTAAATTGAAGTTCTAACTCATGAACTGAAAGGCAGCTAAGACAAAGACTTTTATATGTAGAAAGATGGTCCACTCGTATTACTTATGAATGGGCAAAAGTGTAACGTGCAATAGTAGAGCAAGTAAAAGAGCCAATCACTGATTGAGAAAGTCATTGCGTGTCTGCAGCTCCCGTTAGAAGCTCAGTCAGTGAAACAGTCAGTGTTCTGAGGCGAGCTCTTTAAGGCCAATTCACATTGCACCGTGAAACGCAGACCAACTCCGATTACAGCATGTTAAGTCGGCGGAGACAAGCTCCAACAGACTCCGACAGCAACATACTGATCCGACAAAATCCGACATTTTCAAGATTTCTGGATTCTCCCATTCAAATTGATAGGTCTTAGTCTTGAGAGGTCTGTGCTCGAAATAGCTGCCCAGAGGCATTGCAAATATGCCCGATTAGTGAACAGACTTACCTTGAAAGGAACTTTGGCCAAGTCTTCCATTCTGCATGCCCAACTTTTGTTGTATCTCCTTCATCCCTGTTGCTCTAGAACTTATCTGTGTCTTTATTACATTGGAGTGTGTGAAAGCTTCCATGAAGGCCTGTTTAGTCCACACAAACAACAGCCCTGTGCTGTAGTGGATCTTCTTTCTACTCAAGGGCTTGACACATCTGTCTTTTTCTGATCTCTCGCTCGTTAAAGAGGATATTTAAAAGTGGCTGTGGGTTCAAACAGTTTTATACTGCACATAAGATGTTAATTTGACATGGCTGGCATTCATCGAAACCCTCTGTAATGTCCATACAAACTTAATTACACTAATAATCATGAGGCCCACTCAGACCTCTATCCCCCCGTGAGTCGTGGTGGTCTGCTCCAGGCTGCATCTCCTCATCTCCTGATGAAGGCAGTGAGGCCAATTGACCTCTGTGAACATTCAGATTAATTGCCTCTTTCTCACTTCACTCTCCTCCTCTTCTTGCCCTTTCAGCCATTTTAGATATCAGTGAACTCACAGGAGTGTGTGTTTGTGAATGTGTGTGTTGTACTTTCTGCTCTTGTTCAGATTCTATCACTTAGATTTTAATGAAAGAGAGAGGTTGTTCAAGGTGTGTGTTTGGGTTGGATATAGTGGTTTACATTTATAAATGTAAAAAAGTGCCTTTGAGGGAAATATAACAAATATGCACATTTAAATATGCCAAAGCTGATGGAACACTGATGAGAATATTGCTTCAGAATAAATTATATTTACACAACAACAACAAATTCCTATTTTTTCCTGTACAAGCAACTTTTTTACTTAAGTGAATGACTGATTTACTTGTCGGACGGACAAGCACATAATGTAGAGTCCTGCGGTCAGTAGCCTATACTTAAAGGGGTTAGTTCACCCAAAAATGAAAGTTCTGTCATTTACTCAGTCATGTGTAAATAGTTCATTCAAAAAAATGGAACACAGATTTTTTTTTATTATTTTTTTTTTTTTTATAGGAATTTGAGAAAAAATTAAACATTTCATAGGGCCATAAAAATGTTTTTTTTTTTTTTTTTTTTTTTTTTTACTTTTAAAAAATGGCTGTTAAATTGTTTTTCATGATTTCAAATAATTAGACATGCTTTTTAGCACTAGTAATACTTTAATATAACCATCAAAATGATAAAAATAATAATAATAATAATAATAAAACTGCTTTCAGAGGGCCCTAAATTAATTTGCATTCACTGCAAAAAGAAAAAAGATCTTCCTCAGGATTTTTTTCTGGGACAAATATCTAAAAATTCTTAAATTGTTATCCAAGAAATTAACTCTTGTTTTCTGAGAAATTGAACAAAATAAGCTTCAAACTTTGAAGTGTTGCTAATACTCATTGTTGCTCATTGTGTGCTTCGTAGACATTTACATTTAGAGAACATATTGATTTTTACCTTCATAAAACCTGCAGAAACCCTGTATATATTTTACACATTTGTTTACTTGCTAGCATCATCTTTTGTTCATGCAAGTCTTTCAGGATGTGTTAGTGGGCTGGTAATTGCAGGTAGAGCACTGCAGGGGGCCGTGCAGCTGCCTGTGATGCTGTGAGGCACCAAAACCCTGTTGCTCTACAGCAAATTGTGTACAAAGTGATCTCTTGACGTGTGAGAATTAACACACTTTTTTGTATGTCAATCTATCTACCATTTTCCTTCTCTCTCTGGCCAGTTTTAACCTTCCTTTGGAAATGGATTATGGTACTTTAAAATCCTGTAGACGTATCCCCATAGACATGCACACACACACACACACACTCACTCACGCTGAGAGGTTTTGTCTTCTTAGCCCTGATCATTGGATCTGCTCTCTGTTAAGTCAATAGTCCTTCAGGGCAGCCAGGCGAGTCTCCAAATGACTGTACCTGAACACACCCAATATACACTGATGCAATTCAATTACTCCTGTTTCCCTGTTCTATGAGGTCAAGGGAAATGTTCACTCTCTCAATTGATTCAAATCAATAATTTCAATCTAATCTGCAGCCTGTCCTTGCCACCACATGCCACTGTACTATGTCTTTATGGATTATTGGTTCGTCAGATACAAGCTTTGCTGTGTGTCCCGTACATCATTAGCCTCCAGAGGACTTCTGAATATTTCTGCGGTACGTTCAGGTGGGATTTTAGCTGTGGGAACAAAGATCTCTTTGGTGCTTGTTGTTCTTCAACCTGTTTTGATCAGGCTTTGTTTCATTGATAAAAGACTAGTCAGAGGTCAACCGTATTAGTCTAAGGTCACTGATTTGTGTTCATGCATCTCTCTGATGATGCTTAATCAATTAGAAGAGGGACGTTTGTTCTGGTTCTCATTTAGATATGTGAGAAAATCTTTTCCACTGTCACAGCTCTCATGTTTGACTTGCATGCATTTAAATATTCCTCTTAAGATGTATCACATTAGGTATCACGCTATATAGAAAAATGTAGCTACTTGATTGTTATATCGTCATAGAATATGAACTATATTATCACTCAGCAATATATCAAAAGTTTACACTTTATTTCAATAGTCCAAATTAGACTTCCTACTAACTCTCATTACAGTGTTAGTAGACTATTAGGTCCAGATAGACTGTGTACACATCCATCCACGTAATGTAAAAGAAAATGAGATTCATCAGACAAGGTGTCCTTCTTCCTCTGCTCCGTTTCTGACACTCACACACCCATTGTAGGCATTTTTGATGGTGGACAGGGGTCATCGTACTCTGATTGGTCTGCAGCTATTCAGCCCCATACGCAGCAGAGTGCGATTCACTGTGTGTGACACGTTCCTTCAATAACCATCATTAACATTTTTTGGAACTTGCACCACAATAGACCTTCTGTTGGTTCGGACCAAGGGAATAGCCTTTGTTGACCTTTTGCATCGATGAGCCTTGAGTGCCCAACACCCTGTTTGCACCCAGTTTGTGGTTTGTTCCTCCTTGGACCACTGTTGGAAATTCTCTCCATTGCTGACCGGGAGCAACCCACAAGTCTTGCTGCTTCAGAGATACTTTGACCTAGCTGCCGTGCCATGGTGTCAAAGTCGCTCAGATCTTTATTCCTGCCCATTTCTCCTGCGTCCAATATGTTGATTATGAAAACTGATTGTTGGCTTACCATATAATCTACCCTGACCTTAACATGTGTCCTTGTTAGGAGAATATCAACGATACTCACTTCACCTGTGACTGGTCATAATATTTTGGCTCATCGGTGTATTACTGTATGTCCTACTATATATAGGCGGGATAGAAAGGAGCAGATGTTTTCTTCAGAACATCTTTTTGGACAACTCTCCCCTTAAATGTGCTGTTTATGACCTCTCCTCTGATCTGATATTGGAATATACTCCATCTCTCTCTGGCTTCATGGAGGTTGTCGTGACGTTCTACAGAAGAACACAGAAGGGGCTTATTGGTGCATGTCTTTTTAATTGCTCCGTCTTTGGCCAGGGGGGAGTGTAAAAATACGCACACATTTTCTCACACCCACTCAATGCACGTGTACACAAAAAAAAACCCAACAACAAAAAAACATGCACGTCTCACCAGACAGTCATGCTTCAGTTAATTTGCGTTGTCTTTTTTCCCTTGAATGGATCATCTATGACCTTCAGCAAGGTCTTGTATTAAGTCTAATTGTGATGAGATGCCTGCCACAGTGGTCCAGGAGCTAAATTAACCATTAGTATTGCCCAGAAGACTCCCACCACTGAACTGTTGTCTAGTATAATGATTTGTTGCTTACTAAACCATTGCTACACATGAAACTTTACCGCTCACTCATTACCCTCCCTTGATACGAGCTCTGTAAGTGTTGGCAAATGCATTAAAGGGTTTTTTCTTTTTGTTTGTATGTGTTTGTGCAGTGAAAATACGATTCAAACTGCTATAAATCTGTGCCTTTGTTTCAAATGTCAGGCTGCTTCATTATTAATCTCAGCATGAGGCGGACAGAAACACAGCAGTAGGTAGTTTTTTGTTTGTTTATGAAAAATGTTCGAATAATGTTTTTGCATATTTTATTAGTGTTTTTTTTTTTTTAAAGGTGGTCCACTTCGGAATTCACCAAACGTAACATCTCAAAAATGTTTTTTTTATCAGAAGCTTCATTGAGATCTAATTAAATAAGAAAGAATGTTTTATGTGTGCTGTTTACGGCTTCACGCATGGGTAAAACCGCTTGCTGATTTTCTCCCCCTGTTTGAGAGGGAAATGGGTGTGTGCCGGGCGAGGGAAGAGGCGAGAGAGGCTATGTCAGAATGGCAATGAGAGTTGACCTTTCACAAATGCACGAGGCATCTGCTCTTATCGCCTATGCCAAAACTCTCATTAGAGATTGAGCTGAAACAATTTGCCTTCTTTTGCCTCCGTAGCCATTTGTTTAAGTTTAATTAAAAACATGTGACCTTCAACCTGCTTTTATACTGTCTGAATCGAGCTTCATTTGTTTCTACTTGGGTTCTGTTGACCGGAGCAGGATTAGGCAGGCTGATTTGATTAAATGTACCACAGCTGTTGACATTAGTGCCGTTATTATTGTTGTATTAGAGATACAAAAGGCAGCGGCGCAGACGACCCGAATTCATAGCAGAACATTTAGCGCCCAAGGGTTAACACACCAGTCAGAAAGGAGAAAAATGAATCTTTGCGTTTTGTAAATGCCAATCTCATAAAAAAAATAAATAAATAAAGCCAGCAGCAGACAGCAAGTGTTCCTTGTCTTGCCTTGTGATTGGTAGATGTATTTTAATTACTGAATGGACAGTTGTTGCTTCAGATTCGGTGAGGTATGGGACTGAGGTTAGTCATCACACTAATCCTCTCAGAAAAGTCTCTGTCAGTTAGTTGTAAATTATACAAATTTGAAAAACAATTATCAGGGATTCAAGTATGTAAGGCTGAAGCCCTATTGTATTAAAAGGATTAGCATTTTCCCCTAAAAGTGATCGAGCAGATCACAAAGTGTATTTATTTACGGTTTAAATTTTGTCAGAATCTGTTTGAGGCGCTTGGATCGGCCTGAACTGTTTTAAGAGCAGGCCAAGACAGAAAGTGTGTTTGGGTCGGGAGGAGACCGGGAGAGGAACATACGTTTTGTTGATGCGGACAGCCTGTTTACCAGAATGGCCCTGTCTGTTTGTTAAAGGAAGCTCGAGAGCCTGATGGAGCCGCCTGTAATATGATATGGCATATGAGATTTTATTTTTAGGACAGAGAAGCCTCCGTAAGAAAGGTTTATGGGGTTTTGAGTGGGTTGATCTTTTTAAATATTCAACTTCAATGAAATATGGAGCATGACTTGAGGCTGTTTTGAATTCATAAGTGCGTTTCACAAGGCTGGATGTGCATATTGAGAGCTGTCGAAGGCAGCCGAGTGAGAACTTGTGGAGAATCACCCAGCCCGGCTCAAAGTCCGGGGTGGAGGGGACTGAACTTTAAAAAAAAAAAAAAAAAAAAAAAAAAATCTTTAAAAACAATAGTTCTATTCGATCTGATTATGTAACATCACGCTTGATCAGAATATGTGATTTTGCCGCAATGGATCTTATTGATTTCTAAAACACAATTAAGATGCGAATGACCCTTGACAGAAATATCTTTTCGACGGTAATGACCAACCGGCTGAGACTTATGGAAACCTAGTCTATAGTCTGTAATGAGAAGGGAAGTTAATAGCAAACATCAGCTATCAATGAAGTGTTGGTCGTTGCCAGCAGTCATTAGACCGCGTTAGCCATTATCCGCGTACGGAGGTGGTAATACATTACTGCAGAATCCGATCAATTACAGCCACCTCTCCCATAAGTCCCATCTTGGGTAACTGACAGTTCACTGTCTGCACCCCTCACTCGATTCCCCTCTTCCTCCTTCCTCGCTCCATCTGCAGCTCATCAGTCAGTCTACTCATTAACCTAAAGGACTTTGATGGGAGAAAAAGGGAGAGATAGAGAAAATGATGGAGAGAGGAAGCGTCTAGGGAGAGAAAGCACACAGACTGGACTAGGCCTGAAATCGATAGCACTGACAACGGACAGGAAAAAGAGGAAGCCAGTGAGGAAGTGATAGAGGAAGAGAAAATGGAACATTTTTGAATGAAAATAAAATATTTTTAAGCTATTTTTAATATTTAAGCTTACATTTTCTTATGCATGCAGCTGATTAATGTTCTATATTTAGATTTCATTATTTTAAAGGTAATTTGACTCTTTTAATAGATTTTTCTAAAAACAGCAAATTTATTTTTATTGCATACATATAAATTTAGTGATAATTACTACAGTTCAAAGGTTTGAGGTCAGTAAGATTTTTAAAAAATGTTTTTAAAATAAGTCTCATACTTACCAAGGATGCATTTATTTGATAAAAAATACAGTAAAAAAATAACTTTTCTGTTTTAATATCATATAATGTGATTTCAGCAGTCATTATTCCAGTCTTCATGGTCAAATAATCCTTCTGAAATCATTCTAATCTCCTGATTTGGTGCTCGGGAAACTTTTTATTTCTTACTATATATCATAATATTTTGTGGCAGCTGTGATGCTTTTTTTTTTTTTTTTCAGGATTCTATAATAAATAGAAAGTTCAAAAGAACTGCACTCATTGGAAATACAACGTTTTGTAACATAAGTGTCTTTACTCACTTTTGATTAATTTAATGCATCCATGCTGATGAACAACAGTATTTATTTGCTTCTCAAAAAAGTTTGCTGATGACAAACTTTTGAACAATAGTTCATAAGTAATTTATTTAGACCCCAAAATACAACAAGTAAATACATTAGGCAATTAATCAACTGTATGTTTCATTTATATTTAATAGTTCTACATGTTTAAATTAATTAATGTTTCAAATTCGGTCTGGTACACTTTGGTCTGGTTGACTGAAATTATATGCCTTTTCAGTGAGTAAAATGAATATGGCTTAACAAAATATTTACTAAATTTAAAGCATATTTTCTTTTAAGACAAAAACTATGACTAAAACAAAAATTGTTGGAATCATTGAAAGAGAGTTTGGGAATAAGAAATATGGAGTGAGACAGCGATATAAATGAGAGTGGGCTGGATTGAATAATTACTCATCCCTGCAACACCGCACAGACAGATGTCCTGTAGCAGAAAATATTCAGGAAACTCATCAGGTTTGGCATTCAAATGAAAATTTCTTCCCTCTAATTACTTTAAATCCCAGCCCAACTTCCTGTTCTGAGGAGCTTCACAGAGACTGCCTGTGTGACGACTGATTTCGTTTGAATCTTTGCTAATTGTACAGCTCTCCAGCCGTTCGCCCTAGTTGCAGTGAACAGATTCACAATGACAGATATACGTAACTTCCAATTAGAGGTATGTTTTCACCCACATGCTTGTGTCTGCACAAAAATGTTCGTGAACTTTGCATTGCAGTACAGCAGCTCGTGAAGTGGGCCCAGACGACCTGATCTCAGCGAACTGTCTGTCTCACTTAGCAACTGTCAGGAGACACACTGCTGTGTCTCATCTGTCACAAAATCTGTTTCACACTGTCTTTCTAGCTTTGTCCCAAAGCTTATGGTCTGATAGTTTGCATCTGTGGTGCCAATAGAACATTTTACCTGGTTGACCACAGCATGCTGGGTCTTCCTTTTGAGCTTTTGTGTCCGAATATGAATCACATCAACATATAAGATCACAGACTGGAAATTTAGTTGCAAACAGTCATTTAACAGGCACTTTTATCCTAAAATTATTCCCAAAACTCATATTCCTGGGACAAAACCTCTGGAGCAACCTGGGATTGTTAATTTCCCAAAGGTACAATGGCGTTAGCTAGTGAATTGCTCTTTGTTGGGTTTGAACCTTTTTGGTTACCAGCCCAGATTGTTAATCACCATGCAACAACCCAATGTTGGTGGACTCGTCCAGAAATTAAAAGGGATTGTTTACCCAAAAATTAAAATTCTGTAAGTTATGTCGTTCCAAACCAGTATTACTTTCTTTCTTCTACAGAACACACTGTATTTTGAAGAGAGTTAGTAGTTTTGGTTACCATTTTGTAAATATCTTTTTTACGTTCCACAGAAGAAGGTAATACTGGTTTGGAACTACACGAGGGTGAGTAAATGATGACATAATTTGCAATTTTTTTCTTTCCTTTAAGGCAGTTGATCATAATCTAATCAAACTACTGCATGAGGTGACAAGAGTAATGTTGTTAGCCATATTTAGCTGTAAAATGGTGGCGGTGGTCTCAGGTCATTAGCTAGCATGTAGCAGTCATTACAAACCACTTGATTGGTCAACACTTCTCTGGGATATGATCCTTCTGATCCCAGACGGATTTAAATTATGCATCAGGCCATGTGCTGTCCAACCTATTCCTGTTATCTTGAGAATGTTTTGTTTCAATAAGACACACAGTAACATTCAACTGGTCACATCACTGGGACAGACTGTTTTTCAAATACATCCCCCTCTCTTTTTGCAGAACAGTATGTTCTCGGATTTAATTACTTTGTTCTTCTTAGATGCGGAGTTTGCATGTATTATTGTTCTTGTCCTGGTTTGTGTGGGCTGATGACTGCTAGTTGAAGCATGCATGTTAAATTAAATTACTTAAGAGCATGTGTTTGACCATTTAATTATATCACATCGTGACCATCATGTAACTTGAAATAGTTGTATCACTCCCTCATGTGCGCACATACTGTATGTATGTGAAGTGTTTACCTCTTTTAACCGCTAATGTTGTTCAAAATGGCATACTGATTATTTTGTCAACATCAAAGATCTCTCTAGAGTGTCTCTGATGCTGAGATACAGATGTTTCATCTCAAAATCATGAAACAGCACAACATGCATCTCCCTCTCTTTCTCTCTCTCTTTCTCTCTCCCCCCTTATCCCCTAAACAAATATAATTTGGTGACATTCTCTTCTCTCCCCGGGATCAAGTAAGCATTAAGCCGTTTTCATTTGTAATTAATTTTTGTGAGGCGGTGAATGCTGTGGGATTACAACTCCCCACTGCTGCTCTTTGTTAAAGACTCTGATTATTCAATACAACTGCCACACAGAGAGGAAGAGAGTTTATACAGGTGGTATACACACCAGAGTTGGAGTACAGATTAGACCTTGACCAAGACTAGACCCCTTCAAGACTCCGATCTGTTCAAGAATCAGGCTGGGAAAATTCAGAATTAATGAGCAATGCAATCAAAGACTATGATTAAACTACAGTTTTTTGTTTTTTTTTTCTGTATTTTGCCATCCAGGGACACCATATCAGGCAAATTCAGACAGATTTCTAGAGACTGAAGATACTTTACTGAGATAGACTGAGATGGTTTACCCCAAAATTAAAATTCTCTCACCCTGAAGCAACAAGTTAAATTTAAACATCAGATTAAATAAAAACATTACTGATTGTACACAGCCTACATCAAATATTGCAACACAAACCTGTCCATTGAGGTTTTAGTTGACATTTCAGTTTAGGTTTGTGTCACCCATCAACTTTTATTTTATGGACAAAAACAGCTGAAACATTCTTCAAAATATCTTCTTTGAAAGTCATACAAGTTTGGAATAATATAAGTTTGAATAAATAACACGTTTGTGGATTTTTGAGTGACTTATTTTTCCACAAGTGGTTGAGATGATTGCTACTTTGGCATGCTGGAACTGAAACGTGTGATCTCAATACCGCAAGATCTCTGATACACAAATGCACACACGCATACAGAGTCACAGAAAACCAAAGAGATGCACATGCAATCACATGCAATCCAAAGGCAATGTCTTTGGAGAAGGACAGGAAACCTCTGAATTATGCCGTTTAAACGTGAATCATTACTTATTCTCTTTCTGTGTTTCACTGTTCAGTGTTCACACTTGCTGATCCCAGAACAACACATGGACCAGCTTTGATATGCATGACTCTTGCTTGGGTTCAGGGGTTACGCTACTTCTTCAGCTTGGTAATTAGAGAGTTACAGCCTCTCTGGAACCTCCTCTCCTCCTCCTTTTTATCTTTTTAATATTAATTGCCTTCCCTCTGTCATAAATGTCAGTCGAAGAGCATAGAAACCCATAAAAACATGCTTTACCTGTGGAACCAGTGGGCGGCTCTTGGGTGCCCGGTGGATGAGGCATGTCTCTGCTGATATGCTTAATTACTGCTTAACTCATGTAGGCATAGGGGATAATGTGCAGGTCATCGCTCTCCTAGTCCTTCAGTCAGACAAAGAGGGACATTAGAGCATCGTGGGCTCTGAATTACAGCCCTCTTTATCAGTCAGGGGTCCTTTCTCGCACTGGTCTCATCATTTGAGAGCCGCCAAATCAAATACGTGCACACAGTGTCTCGCAGTCTGACATTGTTTGCCATTTGTGCAGAACCAAACCCATATTCTGTCGCCCAGGGTTCCCTGTTATTCATGTGGCAGCCCATAATCACGTCTCTGTGCACCGTAAGGCATCAATTAAGGCATTATTTATTACCAGTAGCTCTGGTCTAATTCACCCGCTCAGAATTAGCTCTGATTTCCCTTGACCTTGTCCGCATGTGCCATTTCCCCTTTTTCCTCCTAAATGTAGATAAACGAGTGTACATAGATTCCAAAAGAGAAAGGGCCAGTAGGACAGCCTGATCATTAAGCTAAATTTAGTCATCAAACAGTAGTGTTGCATTAGCTCGCTTTGGCTTACATTGCTGCTATAATTCACAGCAGGCGAACTTAATTTCCCATGCATTGTCCCAAAAAAAAAAAAGCCTCATCCTCTGTTTTTGTTTTTTTGGATTCAGACTTTGCTTTGGATGGTAATTGGCATAGTACGTAGTACAAGTGTTTTTTTTTTTTGTTTGTTTGTTTGTTTTTTAATGCATGCACCAATATTTGGACAATAAGCTATTATTACATTATAGGTGATAATCAATTTTCAGATGTTATAATTCTGAATACTGTGGAAAAATGAATCGCAGTTTACATAAAAATATTAATCGGCATAACACAACATTAACAATAATTAGAAATGTTCTTCTTACCAAATCAGCATATTAGAATTATTTCTGAAGGATAATGTGACACTGAATACTGGAGGAATAGCTGCAGAAAATTCAGCATTGCCATCACAGGAATAAATTACATTTTAAAATATATTCAAATAGAACACAGTTATTTTAAATTGAAAAAAATATGTTGCAATATTACTGTTTTCACTGTATTTTTCTAGCTAATAAAATACAGCCTTGGTGTGCATAATAGACTTATAAATATATACAATTTTGAGTGATGCTGTTAAATAATTATTTAAAAAAAGAAATCTTGAATGTCAGACATTAACTGATTTGATACTGATATATTATGCACCCTTATTGCTCATCACATCAAAGCATTTAAGACAAGTGTAACTAAGTTTTGCATGTATGACCTCAACAATGCAAAGTCCTGTCAAAGGAGTATCAGTAGCATGAACGGCTACCTCATTCCTCCCACTGGGCAAAGTCATGTTAATTTCCATGCAAATGTGACTTCAGACATTCGCCAGGTGCCATTTCCAGGATTAGAGCGCTAGATTGCAGTCAGACTGATGGTATAATCATTCCTAATACGTCTATAGATTATATGGCGAGCCGTAGGACGTGCAGAGGGGGAAATTATGTGTCACCGATTGCATTGTGCGGCGCTCCTGTAGTCCCGAATGGTGTGAGACAGGCTCCATTGCAACTAATCGGATGCCTGTCTGCGTGTGAGCTCGTTAGCTTGATCAAGTGCCCTCATCTGCTGTCACGTTCCGTCGAGTCTCCTGCCAAAACTTCTGCCGAAGAGTGGGGGAAAGAAAGGAGGAGAGCAGAGAGATGAAAAGAAAGTGAGCTTCTCAGCGGCCCCCAGTGCAAATGCAAATTGAGCAAATGATCTCTAAAGTCAGAAACCGGTATTTCAGCCCTGTTCTATTTGAAGAGAGAAATATGAATGTCTCTCTCAGATGGCACAGTCTGGACGTGAACAAGTTTTTATGAGCCTAACCGAGGAGGTACGTACAGATGAAAGGAACGTGGCATTTCTTACCGCAGTGTGTGTTTGCTTCATAGACGCTTGAGGGATTCTGAAAGGATGGACAGATTTGAATGTTTTTAGAATATTAATTGAAAGTTATTGGCCAGAGAGATAAAAGATTAAACTTTTAATTGACTGTTGCATTTTAAGCCCTGGCCTACAATAGAATACGTGTTCTACCATTCTAAAGCAATAGTTTACCCAAAAAATTCATCATTTACTCCCCCTCATGACATTCTTCAACGGAACACAAAAGGACACTTTTTATATTGGTATGTCCAGGCTGCTTTTTTCCTTACACTGAAAGTAAATAGTGCCCAAAACTGTCAAGCAAGATTTTCTCTTTATAACTAATTTCAGTCTGTTGCACACACTGAGCTATTGAATGGTTTTAGAAGATTTGGGATACAGCACACAATCCACATAGACTATTTATATAATGCTTTTATGAGGCTTTTTGCTGGGGGCTGCTATCCTATTTAGTTATTTATTTAATAATACTTTACAGGATCATAAAGGCACAGTGCTACATTTACAGTAGCGTAACTTTAGCGTCTAAATTTTAGACTTTAAACTTTTACATTAAGTTTAATTATTATTATTATTATTTTCCAAAGCCTAGTTGGAAATAAACTGTATTAGAGAGAGCTTGACTGTCACAGTTGCTCGCTGCTTTGTCTCTGTCCCTGTAGTACCACTTCCTGCTCGTTTTTTTTTTTTTTTTTTTTTTTTTTCCTTCTTTCACTCACTCCTTGTAAAAAGTAAAAAAAAAAAAAAAAAAAAAAAAAACTTGGCATCTGCTGCTGCCTGGTGAATGCTGAAAATCAGAAGTCATGTAGTCGTGCAGTGTTACCATCGTAGCTTGTGTTTTACAGCTCATTAAGACACACAGACCTCAACCTCATGCTAATGAGAGTCACGCAGCCTCTCCATATCAACAGGGTCAGTTTGCAGCACCCGAGCAAGCGAAAAAGTAGTAGAGGATAAAGAAATTAAGCAGTATGAAGCCAAACAAAGTCACGGGGAGAAAAAAGATTATTTTAAGAACGGGAAACGGCAAATGGGACGAGCAGGAAATGATGGTGAAAGAGGGAGAGCAGAAGAGACTAATGAAAGTGGCCTGAAGCATAGGGCAGAGAGCAGCACACAGAGACAAACGAGTGCACATTCTCACAAAGCAGTAATGAGAGCGCCGAGAACTCACTACCACACACACCTACTGTACATTACAGCCACCATTCATCTCAAACCTCTCATTTACTCTGTACCACCATTGAAAGCATGCACAAAATGAAATATATTTCTTTAATTCTGAGCACATTGCTTAGATAAGCCATGAGACTGCTTACTACATGCTACATTTTAAAAAGGTCAACACATTATAGCATTCACACATTATTTATCCTTAAAGTTCTTGACTTATACATAAATATGCATAACTTATAGGTTTTTTTTTTAAGGAATAAATTTTTTTCATTCAGCAAGGATGCATTAGATTGATTAACCTCT
Source organism: Opsariichthys bidens (assembly GCA_037194245.1). Classification (NCBI taxonomy): domain Eukaryota; kingdom Metazoa; phylum Chordata; class Actinopteri; order Cypriniformes; family Xenocyprididae; genus Opsariichthys; species Opsariichthys bidens. The sequence goes on from CM074299.1 coordinate 11,193,156, forward strand.
GATCGAGCATCTTGGTTAGAAGAGGGTTTTTTTTTTTTTTTTTTTTTTTTTTTTTCTCTAAGAATAATCCGATCCATCTGGTAGACATTAAAATGGCCAGAGTATCCCTTACATTTGCACTGAAGAGCAGACTATATATTGAGACCTGAATATCAGAGACTTTTTTGAGCAAACTCTAAAGAAACGTTCTGGAAACCACCCACAACACCCTAGCATCATAGACAAGCAGGCACTTCCTTTGAGACAAAGTAGTTTCTTTTGCGATCATGGTCTTACGGCTTGATGAAAATGCTTTATTGTGTTGGAGGTCTGCATCTGTGCTCTAAATCTGCAGCTTAGACCATTATAAACTGTTATGTGGAGAAACCAAATCAGCTGCAGTTGAGCATTTTCAATGGGAAATTTGTTGAAGGATGAAGAAACCATCATGTCTGTATGTTCCTTCATTGCAGTATTTTTGCTTTGCTGTGGAAGTTTATCGCTAGCTCCCCTCTCTCTCTCCTCTCTCTCTCTCTCTCTCTCTCTCTCTCTCTCTCTCTCTCCATCTTTTCTTGTTTGTAGAGATTGTCCTTGTTTAAGGCACTCATACATCACTCTGTCCCTCGCTCCTGCACTGAAGTGGACGAGTGTGCACCTTGGTGAGGCTCTGTTTGTAAAGCTGAGAGTGTTTTTTTTTTTGTTGTTTTTTTTTTTGCTCGCCGTGGCTGTAATATATGCTGTCATCAGAGAGCCGAGCCAGCACAGTAATTGCAGCTGATGTGATGATAAAACCGCTCAGTCTGGAACCAACCAGGAAAACTTATAATAGTTTGTCAGGCGCACCTTTCCATACAGCATCCACACACAGATTTTTTTTTTTCCATCTTTTTCCTCTTATTTATTCATTTGTCGGTTAAAAATTCTCAAGACCAATGGAAACCTATGTTCCCCTCGTTTAAAACAATACAATATTTCGATTGATATCTCACATTTGCCACTTCATATTTTGCATTCAACTTTATTGCTTGCATTTATGACTTTATATTTCACAGTGTGACTTTATCTCGCAATTGCAACTCTATATTATCTATGAGGCTTAAAATCACACATGCAAGATATGAAGTCTAAATAATGAGAAATAAAGTAAAAACTATTATAAAACCACAAATGAGAGGAATAAAATCTGTTATCTCACACTTACAGTACTTGTTTTATTTTTATTACTCGAAAAACAGGCTTCAAGTGACAGCACATTTAATCCGTTTTTGAGTTTCCAAAGAAATCCAAATTTAAAGATCTTTAAAACAAAGAAAAAATTAATGATGTGAAATGAGGAGTGTGTTATTTCTAGGTGTCTAATCTAATACTGCTGATATTCTTCTTTTTTTTTTTTTTAAAGTAATTTTTTTTTCAGTCAAATTTTTACGCCGATCATATACTTTATAATTAAAATTCCAAGCGTTTTTCACTGGTGATCTCAGACTTGTGAACTCTGCATGTATCTCTCAGTCTGGATGGTGGTAAAAGTGAGTGAGTGAGAGAAGGACGGACGGTCAGAGGTCGCGTCAGTCTGATGGTTTTAAGTTGTTCAGGTAGATGTGCTAGATTAGTAAAGCAGTGCAGAGCACTAAGTCAGTGAGACGGCTTCCCACCAGCCCCTGCTCCACATCACAGATCAGAGATTTAATGCTGGAAAAGCTAGAAGAACAGCGGCACCAATAAAAAGGGCGAGAGGTGATGGTACTGAGGTGAGCGAGCATCTGCGCCTCTTTAATTTTTATGGTGTTGTCATGCTGTCGGCTGCATCGCTCTCCGTCTTCCTCTCTTATTTCTTTGACTTTAATGTCTGCACAACCCGTCCTCAAAAAGCTGCTAACTTTCATAAACGTTTTCATGAGAAACTGTTTTTTTTTTTTTCTTTTCTTTCCCTATCTCTCTCCCATCCCTCCTGCAGAAAACATGAAGGCACCTCTGCAAAGGTCACGGTCGCGGCAGAATATCAATTTCAACTCGACACGAGCACCCACTGCCAAGGAGCCTCATTACGAGAGCGAACCCCATCCGTCTGCAGCCCACAGGCCGACCCACCGGCCCGAGAGGGAGAGAGAAAAAGCAAGAGAGCGAGAGAAGGAAAAAGAGCAAACTCCGACGCTTTGCTCATCCAATGGTGACACGGACGTGGAGGCCTTGCTTGCCCGCCTGCGTGCCCTCTGATGACATCACCGCCTCCCCAGACCTCTCGGGTTTGACCTCTGTAGTCACTACTGTGACACAGACACAAGAAAGAAACACAAAGCTCGCAGTCACCTTTTGCTAATAAATGCCGGGCGGGTTGCGCACATACGCGCATAGGAAAAGTCTTAACAATTAACCTTTCCCATCCGTCTCCTCTGCCCTTTTACCTCCAACAACAGACTTCTTGTCCACAGAAGTGCGAGTTATTGTTCTGGTTGGATCCAGGATGAAAACTCGTCGCTGTTTTTTTATTAAGCAGCTAATTACTGGACGGTTTAGAGTGACCTTTGGGCCAAGCACTCATCTCTTTTTTCATAAACAGACCAATTATTACTCTTTAAAAGGCTTCACACTGCTCTTTAAGCCACTTCGCCATGCGTCTTTTCACAAACATAGACGCTTTGAGTAATAACAGTTCAAATTTGTCAAATCAAATTGACCCTTTCTGCTTTCAGACTCATTTTACACCAGATGTACGTTCTGCAATCACATGGAAAAACTATACATATATATATTTTAGCATCTTTGATAAAGTAGATATATCTTAAAATGTTTATTATAAGTATAAATCACCTTTTTCAGTGTTATTGACCCTTGTTTATATTCATGTTTATGCCAAATTAATCAAAAAACCTTTTATTATGCATGGAAATCATTATACGTCATTGGAACGATTGCTGATGTACTATTTTTTATCCTATTTTTGAAATAAAAAAGGTTTTAGATAAGTTTCATCCCCCTCAAGAGAGATGGTACTATGCAAGTACAGCGGTTCTGTATTACGAGAGCCGCTGACAGCAGATCCCTGGGTGTCAGGAGTATTTGTACTACTTAGCAAACCGCACTGATATGATGCACACTACTTCTCTGCACATTTGTTCTTGGATGTGCTGTTTTTCCAAATAACATGTTTTTTGTTAGACATTCGATTTCTTTTGTTTCCTTTAGTGTTTGTCTTTCTCATTGTGTGTGCGTGCACGTGTTTGTGTGGTGTTTTTTCATAGTATAATTGGCAAGTTTTCACATTCCTCCTCATGATGTTTTCTGTTCTGCTATTCCTGATGTGATTTTCCCCTTTACTGCTCTCAATCAGGCGTGACATCAGAATGAGATTACCTGTGAAATCACATCTCTTTCTCTCTCTCTTGTTCTCCCTGGACTTACTGCACTCGCATCACCTTTTTTGATTCTTTGAAACAACATTCTTGTTATTGGATAGACATTATTGCGGTGACATCCTTTGGTGAAATGCTTCAAATAAAAAAGGAGAAGAAAAACAATTCAAAGAATTCTTTTGTTTGCCTTTAAAACTTTTTTTTTTCTCGTTCCACTTACTCATTCAGTTTCCCCTCATTAAAAGGGTGCATATGTTCTCACGCATCTTCTGGTTTATTGAGAAATCTCATTTTACACACGGTTACCTGAGAGTCGGGGTGAGGACAGGGAGGGAAGGTGGCACCTCCTGGAGAGATGAAAGCTTCTTCTACCCACAATCACTCCATTCATTGTATTGTAAATAATAATTAATGCTGTTTCCAAAGGTGTACGTTCCAATTTAATTAATCCAGTGGAAATGTGGGAGGCAGCTGTGGCCGTGGAGTTGTGCACTGGTGTTATTTAGACTTTAGGAATTTCGGTTCTTAAAAATTCTTTAAAAAATCTTTCGCTTTCTTAAAATAAAGGGCTGATAATGAATAACTTGCAGTCTGTCTACCACATACTTGGCAATCATCATAAGTGAAGGAGACATGTCTTTTAAATAAAATAAGATACTCAACCCTAATTTAAAAAAATAATAATAATAATAAAAAAACATATTTATTGACATTACTTGAGTACAAAATTATTTGTTTCAGTTTAGCATACTTACAAGTATACAGTACAATTGCAGGGTATTTTTATTTAGCACATAAATGTGTGAATGTATTTGTCGTACACTTTACACAATATAAATGTTGGGAATAGGGAAGATATGTCTTAATCACATTAATAATCATAATCTTACACAATATTTATATTTTGAATAAAAGTTCTATTCATCAAATAATCCTGAAGAAAAATATATTAAGATATTAAGCAGCACAACTGTTTTCAACATTGATAATAAGAAGTTAAAAATAATGTTTCTTTTGACCAAATGAGTATATTACAATGATTTCTGAGGGATCATCTCACACTGAAGACTGGAGTAATGATCCCGAGAACTTTGACGACACAGGGATAAATTGCATTTTAAAATATATTAATTTAGAAAGCAGATGTTTTAAATTTCAATGTTATTTCAAGATTTTACTCTTTTTACTGTATTATGCCACTGTCTTAGAATCAGAGTTTCCTAAGGGAACGTTCCCTTAACAGTCAGCATAATGTTTTTACCTACATTTTGCATGCCTATGACAGGTTGTTAGCTGAAGTATTTGTAAATTGCACCAAGCCACAGGGTGGTTTCACAAAATAGATCACGTAAAAGATCGAACTGAATGAGTCTGAAAAGAGACCATATAGGTATTCTTTGAAACCAGTAACCCAGAAAACAACATAATCGACAATAATCCCCTCACCTAATTCCCATTTACATACCCTGTGTGCATGCAGCACACTTCCTGTGGCCTAAATGGACACCACTGTTACCGGAGGATAAAAGCCCATCACAATAAAAGGCCATGACGGTGCAGTCGAATAGCCCTTTAAACAGAAATGAAATCGTATCGGTTAGCGTCCGTGTCCAAAGCAGCACCTGTCATGCGTCCACGTTCCAAGGAACCGGCGATTCCTCTCCTCCATGCTTTTTATCTGCGTGTAGTCGTCTGAAACGTCAGCCTCTCTGCAGGTGGTGTGTGTAGTGCTGCCCTTAGTGGGATCACAGCTCCGTTCAGCACTACGGACAGCTCCAGCAAAAGCAATGCTAATGAAGCACGGCCTTCCTTGTTCCCCTCTGTAGTAGCATCAGACAGGCGCTCACTCTCACCCTCTCCTCTAAATGATCCACTGCCGCCGCGAGCGTAACCCCGAGAGAGGATGTTCTGTGCTTCTGTGTCCTGTGTTCTTTGCTCTCTGGCTCCTTATTTTTTTATGAGCTGCCTCTTTCTCTCTTGCTCGTCTGTTCTCACCCTGCTCCAAAAAGACAGGAACACAAGAAATCACCCATTCCCGTTGCCTTTTTCTCAGGCTAATAGGACAAACTGGAGAGGCAGAAGATATGAAATTCTGCCGAGTAGTGGCTGAGACTATGTTGTCTGTGAGGCAAGCAAGATCTCGCGCTTTCTATTTAATTCCTGCTGTCAGCCGGCCTCCGTCAGGACGACAGGGAGAGCGGAAGGGGTTAAGGGGTCATGGCTGAGACATTGCTTCTATTTCTGTGCATCTCCTGAAGACATGATGTGTCCCGGTGTCAGGTCAACTGAGAACAAAGGTCAAATGGAAGAGGTTAAAGTTGCCTGCAAGCGGACATGCTTGTTTGTGTAAATAAGTGAATGTGGTTTTTCCTATTTCTTTTGTTATTTATGCTTCAAATGACTTAAAATGGCTTTTTTTTTTTATTGTCGTTACTACATTATGTACATATTTTGTCCTTATTTTCCCCAAAAATGTACGTGTGCTTTACAATGACTGTTTCTGTTTTTTATTCTCTCCACTGTCTCGGCTGTTGGATGTGAATCTACTTGACAGACGGTCCTCAATAACAATGTGAAGGTCTGGCTGTTCTCTAGCTGTAGCAACCAAGACGAACACAGACTGTCCAACTAGAGAAAGAGAAACAGACATCTGTTGGTTTTTGAACATGCACTGATGCATCTCAAGCTGCCATCGCAAAGCCTTTCCTCTAGGCAACAACAAAAACGAGGTGGTGGTTGTGGTGGTGGTGGAGGGGGTGCATTTTCTTTATTGAACAGTTGTGCGGTTGTGTGTATAATTTAAAGGGAAACAAAGCATATTGTGTAGCAGATTGCAGTCTGCTCTGGCTTAATTGGAGATGGGGAGAGTGAGGCAGATGTGAGTTAAGACTGTTAAACTCTGATTACTAGGATGTATCTTCACCCCACACTCTCTTCTAGCATACAGAGGCTGGTCGAAAATATTGATCAAAACCAAATCAAAAATGGTTGCAAAGGTCTGAATGCTGAATACATATGCAGATTTTTTATTTTTTGCTTACTCTAGTTAAGTTGACATCGGTCTGTCTGTCTGTCATCTATATATTGTTCGTTTGTTCTATTGATCCTTCTATATGCCTATCCATCATCCTGTTGTTCTGTCTAATAAGGCCTATGAACCTCAAGGATTTGAAGCTTTTTTTTTTCAAAACTTTCAATCAAGGCTATAAATACGTATATATATAATACATAGTGTCACAGTCTTTGAACTTTATTCATTCTACTCCCTTAGATTCAAATTTGAATTGCAATTAGGAAGAGGAAGAAATCAGGGAAAGGTACAACCTAGACTCAAACTAATGAGTTCTATATCAATCGAAACAGTCCATTCCCATGATCTAGTAAGATCTAGATTTACTGGTTTCACACAACTTTCATGTATGAGGACATACAGATGTTTATATCAGTCCATCTGGAAACAAAGTTCTGTTTTACAAGATGTCATTTTAACACGGCAAGCACGTCTGAGGGTAAAATAACCCCTTGAAGTTTCCAAGGTTAGTGATATCAAATCTTTTAAAGATATTCCATTTGTTTCACTTCATATATGCAGAATTGAAATGAGAAGTAATGCTGTTTTTCATTGCCAACGGGGTTCATATTGTCTTTTTTCCATGCCATGTGACAAATTGTGTGTGTGTCTGTGTGTGTTTTAATTACAGCAGGGTTTAGTGTGATCACCTCTTCATCTGGTACTAACAGGGTCTTCAGTCCAGGAAAACTGTGGGAATTACTCCTGACAAAACAAAGTAGCTCGCCTCTCTCGATTCTCCAGATTAAGAGAAACTGCCCTCCTTGTGGAGACTCCCTCCTCTGCTTCTCTCTCTCTCACACACACACACACACACTCTCACTTCCTCTTCTCATCCTAATCGTGAAGCTCCCATCGAGTACATGTCCCTGGAAACAAAACTTAGTTTCTAATAATACTCAGAGTCCTTCTTGGTTTGGAGGAGGTCTTTTGTCGGGTATGGTAACAAGTCTGCAGGGAGTTTTGCTCTTGTGGGAGCCAGAAGCAGACAGAAGGCTTGGCACTTTTTGCCATATCTCTATCTCCACGCTCTGCCAGACATCCTGAGCTAAAGTGTGTTGCACTGATCTTCCTCTCACAGCGAGTCTCCTTTTTCTCTATTTGCGTCTGTTGTCCCAAATCCTTTCTCACAAATCATTTTCCACTCTAGAATTGATCAGCACTTTGACCTTCTCTCTTCCCGGGCTTTTCGTCTCACTTGTCTCTTTCACATCAAGCCTTGCGGATCCTTTTCACCAAAAATGGAAAGAGCTTGCACCTTCTCTTGTTCCTTTTCACCCTTTTTCTTTTTTCCCCAATCTCCTTGCTTGACTCCAAAAGGGTTTTTCACCTTCAAATGGCACTTCTGTCCGTTCGGGCAGCCGAATCCATCGGAGGCTTTAGCCAAGCAGAGCAGCTGAGTCACCTGCACGAACGTGATTGCGTTGGATTCAGGATAATCCAACACCACCTCTACTCTCGACTGCTCCCGGTCTATTTCTATCTCAAGGACAGGCCCTTTGAGAGAAGATGGCCTCAATCACTGATAGAGGCCATGGTGTTCTTTAAGAAAAAGCTTTTTTGGGGTTTCAAGCAATGAGCGAATTTTAAGAAAGTCTCAGGCAACAAGCAAACTCTAAGCTCCCTTTTAACCTGAATGCCCATTACTGGTTTATGCAAATGCAGAGTGTTTCAGTGAAAATCCCCAGCCTTGATGCTGGCAAAATCTCTCCAGTTGTTGCTTTGCCTGAAAACAAGAGTAAATTAGACCTTACAAAGTGTCCTCAAAGGACAAGGCTACTTCGAATTTGGTTAAAAGAACCTCGGAGGTGAGAATGAGTGCAAATGGAGAGAGCTCCAGAAAGTGTTGCACCATCATCTATGAACTTTTAAAACCTCCTCACAGACCGCAGCATATAAATAGACTTGACTGTGGCCGCTGTGTGAGTCAGTGGCTGTCAGCAAAGCTTAAGTTCGAGGGTGGATGTTGGGGGAGGAGGGTGGTTGTCCTTTTCTGTGCTTTTCCAGACAGAAAGATAATCATTTTCCCTCCAGGATACGGACTGCGAGAAGGGGATTCTGTCCAGTTGGGGGTGCTGGCAGGGAATTCAGGGTTTTGGCCCGAAAGCCCTTACTCTGCAAGGTCACCTCACCATGAGTGAGTCTGATGATGTGCATGAAGGACAATGCCCGGAGCGCATGTGATGGAACCAGGCCAGAGTGCCACCACGTGCTGCCAGCAAGACAGACAGGGCACAACACCACCAAAACAAACTGACAGTTAACAGCGTTACATGCTAATGCTCTTGGTCTTTTTGTATAATTTATGTGCTGCCTTTTTAGGATGCAATTGCTCATATTTGCACGAGTGCACCATATCTCTGACATTCCGTAATCTAATTATTATTTCATATTCAATGTCATATTTGTATTTAAATGCTGTATGTGACCCATGCTGGCAAAATGAGACGGAATGCGCACGGGCTGCTACAAGCTACAGGTAAAACGAGAAAGATGTCAAATTTGAGGTTTTCACAAAAATTCGTTCATTGAGCCCTCCTCTACTGATCCAAATGCTCCAAATAGCAATTAAACATCTAAAAGTATCACTATTTGTACATTTTCTGAGAGGAGAACCTTCCCTTTGTCCATGAAAAATGCCGTATATCTCAGCTCGCTTCTCAACGACTGGCGGTTCCCCTCCGCACAAGTTTGGTATCAGCATTCCAACTTTGTGGATATTAATAGTGAATGGCATGAGTCGAAACTAGTGAAATGTGATTTTCAAACTCATGTTGATGTAAAACAAAAACAAAAATCTTTCGCAGATCCTAGTCCTCACCTACACGGGTCATAACCTGCGTAATATTGTTGGTAATAACCTCTGTTTCACAATATAATGGGGGAACTGTGCATCTATGTGTATACATGCAGGTTATAAGCCTTGTTAGCACAATTATTAGCAGCAATATTTTGCACAGACTCTCCTTTGTATGAACAAAAGAGATAGCGGCGCAAAATGTGACGTCGAACAAAGGAGATAACGGCGCACTCCGATGTCACTGGCCTATATATATATATACACAAAGGTAATATATCATCATATATACCTATAGATGTTTAATTTTTACTCATGTGCCAAATTTGGTGTTAATACCAGGCATTTTATGGTATGGTTGCGCAGTCGTTTTGTGTTGGAACCTTCAAAAAACTTTAACTCGATTTTTCTCAAAATTGACTTTGCTGTCAAACAGGTGCAGCTCATCCATTTTGGTCTGGATCCAGCAAATCATACATCATTTTGAAGGTTTTTTTAATAGAGATTGTGAAAACATCATTTTTGAAAAAGTGCTCATTGCTACCCATTTTGCCATCACGGATCACATATAATTCTTCTCAATTCTATAGAAATGTAATTATTTAGTGCATTCGTTTCCAGACGCTGTATATTTTATTTAAATATTACCTTATATACTTTAACGCAAACGCTTTATGTACAGAAAGCTCAGACTGAGAGAGAATAACCCAAAGATTGTGTTTGGAGCAGAGTGCAAGTACAAAGTGGCAGTCTTTGATCTCCATGGCAGCAGTGACAGCGACTGGGCGGGCGGAACCATGCGGAGGGTCTTCCGGGATTCATTATCCTGTTTGTGAGGTTTTTAATGATGGGGGAGGTCCCTGCCCTCACGAAGAGTCACAACAGAGAGCCGTTTATGCACGCTCTGAACAGACAAGCTGTGAGCATTCTCTAATTATGGTTTAAGATCCATTAAAACTGTTTCCTTCATTTAGACTTTTCATGGCAATTACATTTGACTATGAAGGTAATATGCAAACTATCGTCACTCGTGAAGAATGCTTGATAAACTCCAGAGACAACAACTATTGACTGTTCTGCGTAAACGTACTGTATTTTTCAGTCAGAGCTGTATGGAGACAGTTCCACATTATTATATTGTATTTTAATTAAAATGTCTGGAGATAACATTCCAGGCCAAAGAATGAAAGTGGCAGATCATCTGCAATGATAAATACTTTACATCAGTTGTAAAGTGATTAATCAATCAATGTTGGCAAATGCCTTGTTTAATACTGGAGCTTGTTCTTTTAAATGCTACACAATAGGGAAATATAATTATCTCTCTTAAGCCAGGGGCATTTATTTTTTTTTTTTTCTACTTTTGGCCAGTTGAGACACATTTCAGCAATGAGATTTCTTTTTCCTCATACTGTAGGACAAAACCGGCAGTGTTCGATCACTTAGTGCAGGGATTCCCCTCTGACCTGAAATATTTATTGAAATTTTATTCTATATTTTCGCACCACATTTGCATGTTGGTTAACGGTTGGTGGTTTTATAAATGGTTTTTAATCGTTTATTAATCATGATATTTATTTTAATGTTATATTTTTTGACACCCAGTTTGATGAACACTTGTTGTAACCGAGAAATCGAGGCATTTGGTTAAGTATGTTTATGCTAGTTTGAGGTTGTTGCCTGGGTTGCTTGTCAATGAGGATGTTATGACACGTTTGATTATGTAAAATGTGCTGCCAATCGCATCCAGGATACAGGCTGACATAAGAGCATTGATGTTGGACAGTTTTGGCTTTTACCCATGATCTCACAGGAGTCACCACACAATCTGACAAGCAACGAATGTAAAGGACATTCACAGCGTCTGCATCTGGCTTCAACCGATCATGATATTTCTTCTGATGATTTAAGCAAGCCTGAACATGTCTCAGAACATGTCAAATATAGGTATGGGTCTCATTCTCAGTCACACTGTCTCAATCTCCCCTCCCTCATTTATTTCAGTCCTCTCTCCCCTCATGATGTAATGTGAAGTAGAAATGGTGTTGACTTTTTGACCTTGTGCTAAATCCTCAGACTGAGAATAAGAGAGGTTATAAAGAATGTTGTATTACCTCACTCTCTCTCTTTCTGCACTTTGTAGGAGGGGTTGAGGTGTAAATCTACTCGTCATATTAAACCAGGCCTTCCTACACCTTGTCTTGGAGTCCCGACGAAGTCGCTCGCCTCCTGAGGTTTGCTGTATTCTGATTTTATAATGAGCACGACGTATTGGTTCTTGTTTTAGAGAAATAATTGCATTTTAAAAACATATTAAAATTTACATTAATAATTAATACTGTTATGGGAAAAGGAGACATTTTGAAGAATCTTTGTTCAGCTTTTTCCCCATACAATGACTCATATTGACCAAAAGACGCCAAAATAAACCTCTATAGTCTATACCAGTGAAGTTCTGGGGACCCAAGGAGGATGCAATGAGTATCGGGGGTCCACGGAAACAAAAAAATAATAGAAAAATATTAATATATAATAAATATCATTTTAAAACTAATTTACTTCAAATCTGACATTAATTACAATTTCATTCTGCTCTCCAAAGACCGGAAATCATGGGAATGATCACTATTATTCTATTGACTGCCATTTTTTACTACTGTCAACTTTTTCACACATTTATAATATTTGTATTATATTTTCCATTGTTTTTGTTTGTTTACTGTTTCACTTAATTTTTTTATGGTTAGCAAGCCTTTACACATGAACATAGTAAAATTTTACTTCCTCACACAAAGCTATCGAACGACTTCAGAAGGCATGAAATATAAAAATGCTCATATTGCCTTTTATGGTGCTTCTAGTGTTTTTTTGACTTGCAAGTCATGGTCACCAAGAATTGTCAGTGTATAGAAAAATGTATAATTTAGTGTTTTACAGAACTATTCCGAGGTTTGACAATTTATTTATTATTTTTGTCTAAACTTAGATTGTGCATATTTAATCAGCGGTGGTTTAGTCTCTACGATTAATTTCCAGGCGACATTCTATCACGGGCCATTGAGGTGTTTTTGTTTACACCCTGCGAAAAAACATGTCACTGCTGTTAGCGTCGCACAAATCTGAAGAGTTTTGAAATATCTTGGTGTTTGTGTATCCGCACTATTATTTGTATTAAACGACTGAAAACTCAGCGAACTGACATATAAAAAAACAGTGAGGAGGAACTTCTCATTAACTGAGTGTGGAGAAGAAAGCCACACTGTTTTCTCTGCTGCAAGCAGGCGTGGAGAAATAGAGCAACAGATCAGAGAATGGGGGGAAAAAAATGCTGTTATTCACCGGTGTGGCAACCCCAACATCTGAATAACAGTCGCTTTGACAAACTGCAAATCAAATCACCGCACCACCCACTCCACTTGCCCCCAAAGTTGATAGATACTCTTTTATTATTTAACAGACATAATTTGCCAAGAGCTCTCTGGATTAGTGAAAAACGCACAGAGAGTGGAGCGTCTTGCGACTCAAAGGGAGTAGCAGCATAAAATCAAAACACACATTGCAGACGTGTCGATGAGTGTTTTTTCTCTATAAAAAAAAAGCATGCACAGAGAAACAGTTGCTATGGAAGGAGCTTAATGAGGGGGAATTAAGATGGAGAGGAAGGAGCAGGCCACGGGCTAGTTTTAGAAAAACAAGTCGAAGAGATGTCTGATCTAATTTATAAACCCCAAGTGTCATTTCCAAATCCTCTCTCTCTCTCTCTCTCTCTCTCTCTCTCTCTCTCTCTCAGCTGCTATGTAAAACAAGAGATGAATGAACAAATCTGCCTTATTAATATGTATAACCATACATGTCTACGGCAGTACCGGAATGTCAACAATGCTTTGTAACAGGAGAATATATTCAGCTATCGCTGTTAAATGCACTATCAGCAGTACAGCATATTTGATGCTTTTGAAATATTACTTGCCACAACAAGGTTATTACGAGGATTTTGTTCAGCATTATAACATGCAAAACGTGTTGCATTTACTACAGCACTTAATCTCTCTGTTCGAGGCTATAACATTCACATTTTCTCAGTTTAAGTAGATACGTTCCGGCCTGGAATTCTCATTTTAGGTTTATGTTTTAACAGGTTGTATACATCTGATACGCACGCATGCACGTTCACGCTCCAGTAGAGGATAGCTGGTGAGGAATTAATGGTACAATGAGCTTCTAATTACCCCTGGATCATAATGCTAAGGTGAGGTAGAAAAACAAGAGAAAGAAACTTGTATGCTAATTATATTCCAAGTAATGCAAAGCGGTTGCATTGACGGTGAATCAAAGATTGCTTTTTTGTTCAGGCTTTAATGGGTGGCTAATTGCTCCTCTCTCGTTAGTCATAGACTATTCATGTGCAATTAGCCTGTGATTCAGTCTCTGTGCAAGCACAAGGGCACAGCTTAGATGTGCTTCCTGTGTTACTTCCTGTTGCTCCTATAGTTCAACACGGCTTCACGCTGTCTCGTTATGAAGTTAAAAACACGAATAAACAGAGTAATTAACTACATATGTATTTATGTATGTGTGCATATATATATATATATATATATTTCAAAAAGCTGCATGCCAGTTCTCAGTGGCGATGTCCTTACATTGCTGTTCTTGAAGCAGTTAACAGAGGCTTGGATTTAGATGCTTAAGAAAGTAGTTTAATACACGAGCGTTTTAAGGACAAAAACATCTGAATAATGTCTTGATGTGTGGTAACCGTAGTGTAAGTAAAGAATGATTGGCAATGGAACGTTGAAGTATTCGAAAAATAAATAAAGTGGTGCAGGGATGACGACAGAACCCGGAAGTCTAATTCACAGATGTTTCCTTCGAGATTTTACTGTGGGGTTTTTAATTTGACTAAAATAAAGCCTTCTACTGCACACACTCGCACATCAAGTGTTCTCCTTTAGTATTCAAAGTACACGCAGAATTGAAGAATTTGAAGAAATAACATTGGACGCGGTGTTAATTTCGTTGACAAATCATTTTTACCATTATTTTAATCATAAAAACCAGCTTGGAATGACAAAAATCTACTGACATCAGAATAATAAAGTGACAGCAGAATAATAAACCGGCTGCTGTCTGTGCCCTTAATGTTAATCAAACAACAAAAGACAGAGAAAATCACTGACTGCTCTTTAATTACTTTCTGTAGGAAAATGAGGACTCGCCTGTAAATTTGCTGCAAGTGCTTAATTTATGGATCATCGGCAATTTTTTTTGTTCTGTATGAAAGTGGCTGTATTTGTCCAATATCCAATGTTCCTCTCTCTCTCTCCCTCCCTCTTTCCCGTAAGTCTGATTCATTTAAGCAAATTGGTTAGTTCAGATGGTGTATTGTAGCAAGTAATTTCAATGAACTGGCTCAAAAACTAGATTTGCAGATTAATATGAGTCACCAGTCAGTAGAGTCTTTTTCTTGTTCTTTTTGTAGCAAAATGTTAATACGGTTAAATAATGTTTTTTCAATTAGTTTTTAGTCCTATTAAATTCAGTTGTAATGGATGTGTTAAAGTTTGATACGCTCTCAGAAAATTGTTCATCTAGGAGTGTAACAGCTTGTCACTGAAGCAATACTTTCCAACTGTATGTACAGTTTATATGTTGCCTTGTGCCAGTGTGTAGAATTGTTTTTGCATCACCCACAGGCAGATTTTCACAGAGAATACAACAGTGTTTGAAATCTTGAAAGGTTAGTTTTGTATCTTGTTAATTGATTTCCATATCTGTGTTTTTGTAGATAATACACTCACCGTTGAGGACTAAATAGGAGTACTTTGCCTTTCTCATGCATTTGGAATGCATTAAATCAGAATCACCACAATCTTCCCCAATTCTAAATTTAATAAAAAGTTTTTCATATATTTTTTTTTATTAAAATGTAACAAGAAAATAACAGCATGAATATTTCACAAATAATGTTGTATAGTTGATTTGAGAAATTATTGAGCTCATTGAGGTTCAGCTGATAAAAACAGTTGGGAATCCCTAAGTGTTTCTCCGTCTACATTAATAATACTAAAAGACTCCGTATGAATCCACTTGACAGGCAGATTTAAGATCCAGACTCATATAAAATCTCATTCAAGAGCTCTTAATGCTTAAGGACCATCTTTAACATTTCAACCAGAAGTTTCTTTTTATTACTGAAGTCTTTTGTTTGAATTTGGATTTCAATGATTTAATCAATGTGATTGTCCCGATCATAGTACGATGTTGGTCAGCTTGTGTTGCGAGAAGATTTTTTGTTTTTTTTGTTTTTTTTAAACATGAACAACTCTGAAGATCAGTCATCCGAGAAAGAAGAAAAATCACATTTCCTTTGTTAAGACCACTAAAGAGCCCGTCATTTGAAATAAAAGAAATGATAAGGGCTGGTTACTTTCATTTCCACAAGATTCCCATTTTGAGAGAATCTTTTGTCTCGGAGAAGTTAATAAAAAGCCACTAATTTTCTGCGACGATGATGATGGTGACATAGAGAGGATGAATGCTGTCAGGAAATGTGGAGCAAGTGATTGGTGAGAATAGAAAAGGAAGTCAAAACAAACTTAATATAGTAGGCGCTAATGGGGGGTGGAATTCAGCACAGACTAATGAACGATTCATTTCAACAGCGCTAGGAAAAAGAACAAAGCTGCTCCAGTTTGGGAGGAAGTGTCTTCCATGAGCCGTTGACAATTTTATGTCGTTTTGTATTACAAGTGTTCTTTTATTTTGAGCAGTGCGGCAATAGTGACTAATTGTCATTCTGTCACTCACTAAGTTTCTTTTTGTCCCCATAAAAATGGTTTTACGATCCTTTTACAACTCCACAAAGTATAATGAGCATGAGTGTGCGACCACATAGAGCCGAGTTTCAATAGACTCCCTGCTTTAACAGAGCGCACACACCTGTATTTTTAGAGATACAGGTGCATATCAGTGGCAGTCCTGGATTACTTGCTGTCCTTGTTGAGATCTGACACGTGGCCAAAAACAAAAAAATTCAAAGTATATGTATGTTGAGAGCTCTGTGAAGTTCTAGAATAGTCATTTAATCAATATCATTTTTCAAACTAAATATCGATTTTCTAAACTCTATGTATTTGTATGTGTATATATAGGGCCTAAGATGAACATTGGCTAAATGTGTTTAAAAATCAGCGTTGGCGAGAATTTGAAATTGCCAGTTGGCCGGTAATATTTTAATGAATTATAACAATACAATGTTGCGTGAACGTGAATGTAAACCAACGACGTGAATGATTCTCGGGACAGTTGACAGGCCAGCGCTACATCGTCAGAGTATTCAATCGGAAGACGACGCGAAAGGGAATTTAATTCGCTACTCGCTCAGACAGCGTGCAAATACTTAATTGAGTCTTGCGCTTCAACAGACAAATTCACAAAAAAATGTCAAAAATGCGAGTATCCTGGTGAACACAGTTAGTTAAGGCTTAAGTGAACGTGAACAATAGAGAAAAATATGTGCCCGTATCAGTGTATTGGAGTAGGTCCTAAAGTGACGGCAGCCTAATATTTCTGCTGCTCTCTGTGTTTTTAATGTTAAATAAACGCCAAATGATAAGGAAGAAAATCACTCACTGCTCTTGACTGAATAACTTTTAAGGATTAATCTGTGTTTATTTTCTACAGTGTTATTTTGGTTACGATATTCAACATCTCTAAAACTGCTGTTCCTACTGTTGTCTTTAATAACCATTTAAATTTATATTAGATAGGCTAGTAGTTTTAGCTGTGCTATGGAAATTACAATAGAGAACTGTGAATTTTCACTGCTATCTAAAATGTTGGTCAAAACTGCCCATTTTAAAAAAAAAAAAAAAACGGTAAAAAAAAGTATTTAGGGGTGATTTTTTCTTAAGTCACCCCGCCATGATGACAGTTTGCATTTTTTTATTATATATATTTTTTTTTTCACATGGAAATAAGCATATCATATTATGAGATGAATGAATTCCCCTGCAATTTTTTGGCATGTGATAGTAGGTCATCTAGATATTCCATGCATACAGAAAACGTGCGTACTGCACGTTATACATGCAGAAAATCGTAGTCTGTAGCCTCTTTCTGTCTTCCTTATAGTTGTTGTTGTTCGAATGCCCATCTTAATAATATTCTTGTTTTTCTACTTTTACTGTTATTTGACCTCACTGCGTGAGTCTAAATGGGATCCCATGAATGTTTGCATGCTCTCTCAGGAAGAGAAGTTGTTTACGACTCTCTCAACCTAAATGAGCGAGGGTTGACCGCCCCTTATCTGCCCACTAACAGATCTTGTCGAGCGACATTACTGTACATATGGTCAGCCTGTCCTGAGGCTAGGCATGGTTTGTGTGTGTGTGGAGGCAGACAAGCATATCTAGAGCTGTCGTATTACTGTGGAAGTCAACACACATACATTCATATATACACACACAAAGCTCATATAAGATGATTTCCACTGACAGCAACAGACGCTTCCCAGCTGGCCTTGAAATTTGTCCTGAGTAAAAGTGCAGAGACAGTCCGCACGCTTGTCCGTCTCACCAAACGCTGGCATCCCCGGCATCAGCGAGCTGCCACATGTAAACACATACTTACTATTCAGATTTACGTCTGAAAGTTGAGGTTGTTTACTATGGCTGTCTGTCTTAATTCTCTGAAATGAGAGACGGGAAAACATATGTACAACTGAGATTTGAGCAACTGGGTCATTTGGAAATGAACTGCAGGGAGTATAAGAGCGTTGATTATTATCTCACTATGAATTTATCATATCACTATTGTAAGGTTCCATTAATATTTATATGGTATGCATGTAAGCCGAATGTCCGTGGCATTATTTATGAATCATATAAAAAAAATTTTATTTAATATGCTTTTCCGTTGGTGAATGAGCAGTTCTTTATGTAAAATAATATATTATCATATGACAGATCTACATTATTCATGTCTGTTTTAAATGACTACATTAAATCTATATGTGGTACCATCCAGTGAAATTATGATTGAACTGCTAATATTCACTCTTAAGGTCTATTCTATTCCTTCTGTTGTTTAATTGCCGTCTGACATCGCTGTATAATTTCACGGCCCTCCGAAAATGTATTATAGAAGTGCATTTATTTAATTTTTTTGTTTCATTAGTAGTATTTAAAGCATAGAAAGATGAAGCGCTGAAGGATACAGGTAAGATGCTTGGTCAGAAATATTTTCCATCCATGAATGCATTTTTCTTTTCTCTTTTGTATTTCTTCTGTAACACTGACATAAAAAAAATATTAAAAGATTATTATTTACACTATTGGCAGTGCCTAGATTACATGCGTGATTATAAAAGATTCTTATGAACTTTCTATTCATCAGAGTATCCTCAAATTTATTTTCACAAAAATATTAAGCAATGCTACTATTTTCAACATTGATAATAAGAAATGTTTCTTGAGCCCCAAATCAGCATATTAGCATATTATTTCTGAAGGATCATGTGACACTGAAGACTGGAGTAATGATGCTGAAAATTCAGCTTTGACAACACAGCAATAAATTACATTTTACAATATGCAAAAAGAATAAACTTATTTTAAATTGTAATAATATTTTACAATTTTTTTTGTTTTAGTATATTTTTAGTGTATATATATATATATATTTATTTATCAAACTAATGCATTCTTGGTAAGCATTAGAAACCTATATATAAATATATATATTCAGGGGGATTGGGACACTTTACAGTGTGTATATATATATATATTCCAAGAATATATATATATATATATATATATATATATATTCCAAGAATATATAATGACAAAAAGTGTCCCAATCCCCCTGAATTCACTCTATTTGTTTGTATACACACATATAGCCTGTCTGTCTTGTAAAAAAAAATAAAAAAAAAATAAAAAACAGCTTCAGGATCTTCTTTTAAATACATACACTTCAGAGGACAAACATGAATGAATGGGTCCTGCGAGTATCTGTTGTTCCAGAGAAGTTTGTCTCCAAACACCCATAGGAATCAGTTGAACTTGTCCCAACTTCTCTCAGAACTTGGCATTACTTTCAGTCTGTTACTTGTCCATAACCAAAAGAAATAAAAGAGCACACACTCTTTCTCAAATGGAGTGGTGCTGGGTATGTTCGGGTCTTGAGGGAATAACGTGTTTTTTTATATATATATATATATATATATTTTTTTTTTTTGCTGTTGGAGAGCTTCTATCTCAGACAAATCA
This sequence comes from Opsariichthys bidens, assembly GCA_037194245.1. NCBI lineage: Eukaryota > Metazoa > Chordata > Actinopteri > Cypriniformes > Xenocyprididae > Opsariichthys > Opsariichthys bidens. The sequence continues at coordinate 11,212,626 of CM074299.1, forward strand.
CTAAACCTACAGATAGGAGAGAGTGGAGAGAATCAGATCCTGTTGGAGAACTGTAACCCCCCTGAACCAGCACTACCAGATAACGTAAGGTGCAACAACAGAAAAAGTATCAGAAATATGTTGCCTGCCATATGTGTGCGTGTGTGTACGAGCATACATGCTCTATCTAAACTGAAATCAATGCTCTAGCCAGGATCCATCCTCTTGCTGAGGATGTTTTTGAAGGTGGGGTGGACGGCTCTAGGGTACAATATGTATGTATTTGTGTGTCTCTATCTCGCAGCCCAGGGAAGCAGAGGAAAGAGCAGATAGCAGACGTACAGATAGCACAGATGCATCAGTTTGCCTGGACATTCACAGCAGGTCAACAGCAGCTGAATTTGAGTAGACCTCAGATCTGCACCGCAAGAAGAGGTTGGATCTTGATTAGCTCTAGATTAGCTCTGGCTCTGCAGCCAGATATAGCGCATTTTGGTCATCGAAACCCAAGTTTATTCTCTTTGCAATTGAAGTGATATTTAATAGAACCCGTTTAATTTTCTTTTACCTTGTGTAGATTTATTCATAGCTTTTGAAGAGGAGTGTATGTCTCGCAACCTGTCCATAATTGAACCAGCTTGAATGAAGTGACAGATGAAATTGCGCAAAATCACAATAGATTCGATTGGATGCATGGCCTTTGATATCAGCAATAACGGGTAACAGGTAGCCCTTCCTCTGTTTTAATAGTTTATAATTCTTTTAAACCACTGCAACGGGGTTCAATGAGAACGGGAACCGACGAACGTTAAACATGACTTTAATCAAATAAACAAACAAACAATAAAACGAAAGTAAAATGGCAGCAGTTCCTCACGGCGACTGCCGCCCACACAAACATAATAAAAACACAACATGAAGTCCAGGCCTGGTCCTCTCTCGTCCTTTACTGTCGTGAGAGATACGAGACCGGTGCGGCGAGTAGTTGAAGCTCATTCACTTGCGTCACCGGCCTCGTGCCGTTCCCTCACGGCTCTGCTCGTCACAAGGTGGTTGCTTTTCAACTTACGGAAAAAACAATGTCACGTCTGCGGGAAGACGTTGGGCGTAGGGTAAGCTTTTTGACCTACTTTCCTCGTAAGTTGAATACGGAAGGTGGTTTGGCGGAAGCTAGATGCTTAACTTCATAACTTGTTAAATATGGATATTGTTTTACACAAACGCTTCGCTTCAGAAGGCCTTCATTAAACCCCCGGAGCCGTGTGAAGTGGGTTTTATCATGTATGGATGTAAATGGAGGTAATTTCTTCAGCTTCACACTCATTGTTCTTGGATGCATCAGGTTATTTATTAATATATCTCAGATTGTGTTCATCAGAAAGAAGAAAGTCATATACACCTAGAATGGCTGAAGGGTGAGTATAAAGCTTGGGGTAACTTTCATTTGAAAATGAGCTAATCCTTTAATAATGATTACTAAACATTCAGTATTAAAAAGTCCAATTTAAATAAATATTATAAATGAATAAACATTATATTAATTATATAAAATAACAGTAAATGGAATAAAATATTTTGTTTTAGTTTCCTGACTGTGATAGTGTTGTTTGTTAAATTAGAGTATTAGTTCGGTTTTAAAGGACACAAGGCTTCAACTGCACATCAGTTGTGCCATGTGGGACTTTTTAACCAGTTTAACCGAACAAATCCGTAATTTTAAGGCAGCTATAATGAACACTTCCGATGAAGAAATAGCTGCTGGATTTGCTGTAGTTTGCATGCCTTGAAACTCTGAAAGATATTGAGAGTTTTATACCCTGATTGGTGAAGTCAAATGGTTTTAGGTTGTCGTCTTTCTTCATAGAGACAAAACGGATATAGAAAGAAATATGCTTAGTATAGTCTTTTTAAGTGGTAGCGGTGTGTGGGTTATGTTATTTTCATGTTGTCGTTTTTTTTTTTTTCCCTTGCCTTTCTTATTTTTCTTTCTTTGTTCTCCAGTTTGTGCTTTCATTTGTCAGCCATTGTGTTTCCCTTGGTCTCTCTCCCTCTCCCTCTCTCTCTCTGAGTTACTTGTCGTCAGTGTGTTTATCAGTGTTTGTACAGACCTATGGCCTCTCGCTTCTCAAACCCAGGAGCAACACACACAGTGCCGCAGTCTTTTCTGACTGCTGTGAAATGCAGAGATTGCTCAGGAATACTAATCCCATTCGCATGTCAACCGGACGGACCAGAGGAGCAGCTAATGGGGCGGGCGGGGATGAGAAGGACACCCTCCTCCAACCCCACCACTGCATCAGTGAGTGTGAGTGGCAGAGTCCTCCCGGCCACAGAGATAAAGATTAGCAGAGGCCGAGCTGAACACAGAGGTAAGTGTCTGCCGCAATAGCCCGAATCACATTGTGAAAGGCTCTTCACTCAAAAGCACTTTGTCCTTCACATTTACAGCACGTGACGCTGCACATTAACCTTCTACTGCTGCCGTTGGAAAGTCTTCACTACCTTTTATTAAAATTATAAACGCATTCAAGTCCCCACAAAAATGTTCGGCCTGTTAAAATGAACATGAAAATGCATGAAGTTAATTCGGAAAATTATTCTGCTTCATTCTTCCAAATCCAAACACATGACCTCCAAAACGCTATCCAGAGACATCTGAATATGCAAAATGATCAACAAGCAGAAAGTGTTGTAATAAAGTAAGCTTTTTAAACAGTATTTACCAGCTTAGCACTGTCACAGAGAAATGTATTTCAGTGTTAGAAGGGTCGCTTTATTTGTCATATTAAAAGTAATTGTCTAAAGCAAATTCAATCATCTTCAAAGTTCAACAAATCGTCTGGGTTACATATGTAACCCTCGTTCCCTTTCAGTCGGTCACGTTCGACGTATGTCAGAAGTGAACCGACGAATTGGGCTCTCATGCGATATGCCAGTTCGTCGGGCCACTTCTGACATATGTCGAACGTGACCGACTGAAAGGGAACTGGAATAATTATAAAAAAAAAACACCCCTGTCATTTATACAAACATATTTAAGAAGGGTATCTTTCAGGTCACTGTGGTGACAACAACTTTTTTCTCCATGATTAAGGTCATGTCTAAGGTCATTAAGGTCGTATTAATAATACAATTAATACGAAACGATTACACACACACACACACACACACACACACACACATACATGTATATAGAGGAGAGGATCCACACACTGGGTTGCAATGATAACTTTCCTTTGTCTTACAGGTTTTTCCATGTGGGACCTGGGTGAACAGGAACAAGGAGACAGGACACCGTGGTAAATATACTTCAGGTAAGTCGTGATCCTTAGCATTAAACGAGGTGTGTGCGTGTGTCCCCTCCCCACAGGTATAGTAATACTAGTAAATTTTGGGGATGTTTTTTTGGTCCCCAAGAGGAAACAAGCTTATAAATCATACAGAATTATCTTTTTTGAAAATCTAAAATAGCAGAACATTTTCTGTGATGGGTAGCTTTAGGGGTAGGGGTAGTGTAGGGGGACAGAATATACAGTTTGTACAGTATAAAAACCATTACGCCTATGGAATGCACAACGTGTGTGTGTGTGGAGTGTCCTTACATCTGGTGCTGCTATGATGAGGTGATTGAAGGCAGCTGGTGATGATGACAACTACCTTACTTACTATTAATAAGCAGTAATTAGGAATTTATTGAGGCAAAAGTCGTAGTTAATTGTTAGTTAATAGTGAGAATCTAAAGTGTGACCATAAAAATAAATGTTATTATGGTTAATAAGTATATCTTTTATTTTTTTTCCCCTTAAGATTGCATAGAATGTGTTAAAGTAGTTATGAGACTAACTGCGATTAAATATTTGAATCAACTGACAGCCCTCAAATATGCACAGTGTCATAACAAATGCAGCGTAGGCCTCTAAAGCAGGTTGAGAATTTGGCAAACATGCTACATTCTTTGTGTACGGCATGCAGACACGTATATCGGTGTGTTTTCCATGCGGCAGCTGATTTTGCAGAGATTTGGATACGTGCTGGCCATCTGTTTACTGGTAATTAAGCATTTAACTTTTGGCAGGAAAAACATGAATATCATCACTGTGTTGTCTTTTCTGGGGTTGAATAAGTAGATTTGTTTGGAGGTAATGATACTTCCCAATTCATTGTGTGCATGTGTGCTGGTGAGTTGCTTCATTTGACTATTTTGTGTGTGTGTGTGTGTGTGTGTGTTCGTTCATTCCTCTATAATCGTTTTCCGGCCAAGTGGAACCATTCCCCATTGGGAGGGCTTCCAGAGAAGGTAGAATCCAACCCCTTAATCTGCCATATTATTGAATTAAAGGCTTACCAGCGCAGTGTAACCATGTCAATTATTCTTTTTTCAATGGTGTGTTCATTCCCATTTTCAATTAAGGTAGATCGGTTGCTCAAAACGGAGAACGAAGGAAGCTGATAGAAGTGCGGAGGCGCTCAGGGGACAAAAGAGAAAGAAAGATAGACGCAAAAGACGAGGCAGCCACACGCATGTGTGAATGG